>JAJTUS010000279.1:0-49122 GCA_021399465.1 Hyaloscypha sp. PMI_1271 | reverse complement strand
TTATACTACCTCCGAATAGTGCCTAGTTAAGCTTAGCTAGAAAGCTAATTAGGGAAGTTGCTAGAATCTATACTAAAGAATAGAAGTATAATAGAACTAATAGTAGTTTTAACTATAAACTCACTATCTTCCTTAATATCTATTAACGTATAGACCTTCTATAGGAGGCACTTATAAGAGCTTTCCCTACTATACTAAAGGGTCTAGTATAAGACTACTTTATAATAACTAGCTATCTCAATAAACCTATAAAGTAGCCTATATAAATATTCGTAACTTCTTTAAAGGTCCCGAATATTAATATCGAAATCTAGATAAATGGAATACTACTAACTTGAGTTCTATAATAGCTAAATACCCTAAAAAGTCAATATTTAAGGTTATTTAGATCCTAATTAACGACTTATACTAGTTATAGTATAGACTTATACCTATACTATAAAGCACCGAATTCCTCTATAATAAGATTATTACTGCTTACTAAGGCTCTCTAGTATACCAATACGTAGTTTTAGACCCTCCTATAGATCTTGGCTAGCTTATCCACAAGCTATAATCCTCTATTACTATATATGAGAAGGAGTAATAATAGATTAATAGCGAATCTACCTTTTTTACTAACTAACGATTCTATTCGAATAACTATTAGTTCGGAAACCGTCAAAACGACTATAGTCGTAGTCGCAGAAGCGGAAATCATAATAACTACAGAAATCGTAATAACTACTATAATAGCTACTCGAATTCCTATAAGCCCTACTATAGTAATAGCGATTTAAATACCCCGAAGTCGTACTTTATATATAAGAAACTAGATTATCGCTCCTAGAAGTATTCGCTAGAGGAATAATAAGACGAAAAGGCTTAATTCAGAGCTAGAAACCTCTATTAGTTCAAGGCCCCAAACTCCCAAAACTTTAATAAGGAGTTTAGCCGCTTATACCTATAATATATAGCTTATATAGAAGGCGAATAGGAGATATACTAGAATAGTAAGGATAATCTAGGTAATGATTTTAAGGCCCTTTTAATAGATATAATCGATGATATAGACGAAGTAGAAGTAGAGGACAAGTACTAATACTTAGATTTCTTCTTTACTTCCGTCGAGAGTCTCCTAGCTACTTCGGATATATAACTACCTAACGATTAAGCTCTTAACATATGAGCTCCTAAAGTACTAATAACTATAGCTAATAGCCTTATAGATGAACTTACCTCTCTTTCCTTTATATACTAATTAATAGGTGAGAACTATACTATAGAACCTAAAGAACTACTTATAGAGGACACCTAGACCTTTATAGTAGGAGGTACGTCTAGATACAGTAATTAACGCTTTTATAGAATCGTAATTAATACTAGAGCCTCCAAATACTCAACTACTAGCCTCGATTAATTCCAAGCTCTATAGTGAACTAATAATAGCATCGCGCTTAACGAGAGTATTAAAGGTCAAGTTACTATCTACTTTAGTATAGGCTCTTCTACTTCTATTAGTTCTATAGTTATAGAAACACTAATTAGGTAAGTATAATTCTATATTATACTCTTAAAGACTCTATTCCTACTTAGCTTAGATAATATAGATAAGCTACGAGTCTACTTTAATAATCTCACTAATTATATTATTACTTCTACTAGACGTCATATACCTATTATATAACGTTTCGGTTACTCTTTTCTGCTTTGGAATAATACGTTATAAAGCCTCATTTCTAAATCCTTTACCTATAATCCATGCTTCCTTATAGAGACTAAATTATAATGTCTCTATCGCCGATTTGGTCATCTATTAGTTAGTAAGCTCCGGAACTTACTAGAGTGAGCTAGCTATAAAGTCGATACGGAAGCCTTAGAATACCTTACGAAATACTATAAGTAATACTAGAAGAATAGTAAATTACCTAGTCGATTTAAGTTTAACCTGAGAGACGACGTTAGCTTTAACCTCTCGATTATCGTCGATATATTCTATATCCTCGGGAAGCCTATTCTCTATATCGTCGACGAGGGCACTAGATATTACGGGGGCTATTAGCTCCAGAATATTAGTACTATATATACCTGGGATACCCTAAAGATATATTAGATTAATACTTATTTAGGCCCTCCCGATTAGATTATAGTAGATACTAGAAAGTAGTTCACTAGTAAGGAGTTCGCTTAGCTTACGAATACGATAGGAATAAAGGTGAAAATCGTCCCTATAGAAGCTCATAACTCTATAGGAATCGTCGAATGCTACTATAGGCTAGTTCGACGTGCCTACTTAATTATTATAGCCGAAATTAAGGGAATTAGTAAGGAGATAGCCTTATAGATAGCCTTTAAGGCTCTTAACGATACCGCAGGAATTAGTGGGATTATTCCTACCCTCCTAGTCTATAGTGTACTACCTTGATTAAGCGAATATGATACTCCCGTACCTACTATCTCCTAACGTGTAATAGCCCTAAAGAAGGCGATAGTAGAGATTTAGAAGCTATGAGCTAAGTACTAAGTCGAAGATATACTAAACGTATGTAATAGCCCCTCTATGAGCGATATCCACGAGCTTATACTTAATTCGAATATCTTAGTATAGCGCGAGGGGAATATAGGTTAACTAGGTAGTTAGTAGGGACCATATAAGCTAGTAATAATAGAAGGGGAGTCGTGTATACTAGCTTTACTACGCGGTAATACTACCTTCCGCTTAACCTCCGTAAAGCTATTCTATATAAGGGATATTAAGGCTAGTTCTAAGGGTCCTAAGGATAATCCTGAATACTATAGCGAAGGCGAAGGTAACGCGGGCGTAATTCCTCCTACTATACTACCTATTCCACTAAAGCGTAGTAGAGGTAGACCCCACAAGAACCCTAATATAACAGTATTCCTATAGGACAATAACCTATATAAGAATTCCCGTTAAACTGAGGTCACTAGCCTCCTAGAAAAGGGCGTATTTAAGGTTATTCCTAGATCTTAGGTACTATAGGAGGTATGTATCTTTAACTCTCGCTTCGTCGACGAGATTAAGAATAAGGGGATAGATAGAGAACTTAAGAAGTTAAGACTAGTCGTTTAAGCCTATAATAATAGTGAGAAATATATGGTATTAATGTAATTACTAACTATCTAATAAATTAGCTAGAGAGTTATCCTCTATATTACTACTATAACTATAGGAACTATAGGACTATACCTATAGGACATATCGCAAGCCTATATCTAGTCATTAACCTTACTAAATCGCGACTTCTATATTAATTCACCTCCTGAGCTTACTAATTAATTGAATCTAGAGGCTAGTTCAGTATTAAAGGTCGTAAAACCACTCTATAGAGTACCGGAAGCCAGAAACCACTAGTTCAAGACTTACTATTCTTACTACCTAAACGAGCTAGCTATAGAATAGTTGACTTATGACCCGTGCTTACTCTATAGTAACTACCCCTTTAGTATCATTAGCCTTTAGACTAATAATACTCTATTCGTGGGAGACGACAACTTTACTGAGGTAAAGTATCTAAAGCTCTAGGAGGCTAATTTCCTAGCTAAGGAGCGTGAATACCTTATAACTAACTATAATCTCAAGTTTAATAGAGGTATTATTCGTACTAACTCTACCGGTATTACTCTTATACAGGAATACTAGTATAGTAACCTCTACCTAGTAATAGTTAAGAATATGACTACGACTAGTAGTAGGGGTATTATATATCGAAACTTCACGATTAAGGAATAATATATTACCTAGTGAGCTCGAGGAGCATATATTACATTAACCTACTAACCGGAGGCTTCATACGACTACTTAGTAGCTACTCAAGCTATTGAACCTACGGAAACTGACGTCAAAGCCCTTAATAAGCGTATTTAATAGTAAATCGAAAATGCTGCTAGAGGACTATGTTTCATGAAGCTAGATAAGGAGTCCCTATACCTAATCATCTTTATAGACGCCTCCTTTATAAGTAATTAGGACCTCTCTTTTTAGATTAGATATATTCTAGTCCTAGCGGATAGCTCAGGACACGCTAATATAATCCACTAGTCCTCCACGAAGTACAAGAGAGTTACTAGAAGCGTTCTAGCCTCTAAACTTTACGGTATAGCTCACGGCTTTAATATAGGCGGTTTAGTTAAGTCTACGATTAATAAAGCCCTTGAAATCGAAGTCCCGCTAGTCATCTATACTAATTCCAAGTCCCTTTACGAATACCTAGTTAAGCTAGGAACTACACGAGAAAAGCGACTCATAATCGACGTAATATACCTCCGCTAGGCTTACGAATAACGAGAGATTACGGAGGTCAAGTGAATTAAGGGGGAGTCGAACCCGGCTAATTCAATAACGAAATCGAAGCCTATAAATACCCTCAAACACCTACTTAATACGAATACTATATAATTGGACGTAGAGGAATAGGTCGAACGCGGATAAGGTGAACGGAGGGGTATATAGGTAGGAAATAGATATATTCGGAGGGAAATGGGTATATAGGATAGAGATATTAATAAGGATACATATATTGAGTATTTAGGGATAGTCTAGTACTAGGCCGGATTAGGAAATCTATATGTGAATAGGGGATACTATTTTTCGTGCGTTTTTAGTACTTTTGTATCGGTTTTTCGCGTTTTTCAGGTAGTTGCTAGTATTGATATAGTTTCCCAGAGGTCATGTGATTTATATCACATGACCTCGCTTCCTGTATATAGGAAATAGGACATGGGATATGGGATATGCGGGAAACGGGACATGCCAGACACTAGTACTAATTAGGCTTAGCGTATTTAGGGATCGCATATTAGAACCTCGATACTGCGATCCCTACTTATAGAACAACAAAAACTTCACTAACCTATACAATTAGCATTCCACGACTACGTGACGGTACTACGCGTTACTAGTGAACCGACAGCTACTAAGCTAGAGCTAAAAATATAGCTCACTAATATACTTTATAGCCCTTAGTTTAGGAATACCTCCTTATTATTAATTCCGAAAATCACTTATATAGGAGGCGACGTGATATTTTCCTAGGGGAATATCCGAATTATTAATAAAGGTACTACTATTATAACTAGTACCTTTAGCCCATCTATAGGGCTATATTAGCTCGATTAGTTCAGTTTAGGATATGCTCTTAAAGCGTCGAAAATAGAGGCTTTAGCCTCCTTAGAGGTATAGTACTAGTGCTACGGATACTTAAATGCGAAGTATATCCTAGAATTAGTAAACTATATCTATAGTTTATAGTTCAAAAATCAGAACATATTTAACTATAATCCATATAATATAAGTAAGATTACAAGAGCTAGTATAACTAATTTATACCCTGAAAAACTACTTCTAGGGGAATATCTCACTATTAATCTATAGGGGCTATTAAGGGTTCTATCCCTTAATAAAAATACTTATATACTATTAACTACTTATAAGGGTACTAAATATCGTATAGTGGCATATCTATTAAATTAAAAAGGCTATTTTATGGACCTCTAGTATTAAGTCACCTTTACAGAGACATAGACTAGAAATAAGGTTAAACGCCTATACCTTAATAATACTCCTGAATTTGTATTAGGCTAAGTCAAGAACTAGTATAAAGTAAAGGGTATTCGATTAGAACTAATAACTACCTATACGCCTGAATAGAATAGTATTTCTGAACGTAGTATATATATAATTATTGAATTAGAGTATATAGAGCTAGAATAATTAGGCTTACTATACGATTTCTAGGAGGAAGTAGCTATATATAGGATTTACGCCTATAATTAATACTACTTCCCTAAAATTGGTATGACTCTATATAAAGCCTTCTATAGAGTTAAACTAGATGTTTCTAACCTACGGGTATTCGGTTCTTTAGTATATATTTATATACCTAAAAAGATAGCTTTATAGTATAAGTATATAGCCAAAGCCTTTAGGGGTATTTTTACTAGCTATAGTGGTTCTAGATATCATATCTAGAACCCCCGTAAGTATTCATTTATCGTTTCTAACTATTGTACTATTAAAGAATATATTAAGGGAGTGTGTCTCCTAAACTAAGCCTCCTAGCTTTATAGAAGACTTATTAGTACCACTGATAATTATGACGATACTTCTAGTAGTAATACGGACAAATTTAGCTTAAATTATAGAGATACTATTATTATTAATACTAGAAATTAACCGCTTAATATTCTATTAGAAGATAATCTAGAAAATTACTCTAATTCGGAGGGGAATACTACTCAAAGCGGGTCACATGACCGAATTAAGGGCATTTCCACTATAAGCGAGCCTCCTAAATAGCTAGAACCTTAATTACTTAGTAGTTTAGAATTAAGCTCTATTACTTAGAGAGCACTTATACCACCTGGTATAGTTCAAGTGAGGGGTAAATTAATCCTACTTCGCGATAAATTAACTAGGATTATGGATAAGAACCTCGATTACTATACTTTGATTACTATTAACTAGAACACTAAAGCTTCTAAGATTCCATCGTTAATTAAAGAAGCTCTCACTAGCCCAGACGCTCATCTATAGAGACCTTCTATTAGGAAGGAGCTATGATCCTATTTACGTAATTATACGTGGGACCTAGTAGTACGTAAATAGTAAAAGACTATTAGATGTCGCTAGGTATTTAAAATCAAGTCTAATAGGTGCTATAAATCAAGGCTCGTGGCTTAGGGATATACTTAATTATATGGTATAGACTACTTTGAGACCTTCGCTCTAGTAGTAAGGCTTTCTACTATTTGTATCCTATTAGCCCTAGCGGCTAAATATGGGCTTTATATCCACTAAATGGACGTCCAAATAGCTTTCCTGTATAGTAATCTGGAAGAGGAGTGCTATATAGAATAACCCCCTAGTTTTATCGAAGGAATCAACCTTATTTGTCTTCTACAGAAGAGTATTTATGGTCTAAAATAAGCTCCTAGGGTCTGGAATCAAGTTATTAATAGCTTCTTCGTTGCTATTAGCTTCTAGAGATTACTCTGTGATCTAGCTTTATATATATTCCATGTACACGAACCTAATTAGCTACTACTTTTGATCACTATTTACGTTAACGATATAATTATTGTCGGTAAAAATATGGCTGAAATTGACCGAATTAAGGACGAACTCTATCAGAAATTCGATATAACTGATCTAGGAGAAATTAAGACGCTCCTAGGGATGGAAATCGTACGCTTTTAGGATGGTTCGGTGTTTTTACACTAAGATCGGTATCTTACAGATCTACTTTAGAGGTATAATATGGGAGGCTTAACTCCTATATCTACACTAATAGCGTATGCGTCGCTACCTAAAGGGGAGGATATCGATATTACTAAATATTAGAGTCGCACGGGATTACTTATATAGCTATCCCTAGCGACTAGGCCTGATTTTTGCTATATGGCTAGGTACTTAGGACGGTTCAATTCGTGCCCTAAAGCCTCCTATAGTACTGCACAGAAGCGTATTATGCGATATATTAAGGGATCCCTTGATATGGGTATTCTATATAACGCTACTTCTAAATAAGGACTTATTGGGTACTTAGATGCCGACTATGGAGGCGATTTATAGGATCGTAAATCGACTTCTGGTATGGTTTTTACCCTCTTTGGCGGAGCTATTAGCTAGGCTAGTACGAAGCAAAAAACAGTAGCAACTGCTACTGTTGAAGCGGAGTATATCGCCCTTACTCCGGCAGTCAAAGAAGCCCTATGGCTTAAGTAATTGTTTAAGGAAATATTGATCCCTATAGGAATAATTGACCTGAAAATAGACGCTCAGGGAGCTCTTGATCTAGCTACAAACGTACGATTTTCTCAGAAAACCAAGCATATCGATATCAGACACCATTTTATTAGAGATCACATTAATACCAAGGATATTGAGCTCAAGCATATTCCTACTATGGAAATGACAGCTGATATTCTCACCAAACCCCTGGCTAGACCTGCTTTTGAACTGCTACGTTCAAAGCTTAGTATCATTAGCCTCACTGACGTCAAACCTCGACTGTAAGGAGGAGGCGTGTTGAAACAGCTAGCTACTTTAGGCTATCTATTCCTTCCACTCCAGCTTTAACCACTAGTCAGTTCGTTCTATTATTGGAACATGCTTACGTACAGACACACCAATCGCTCGATTAGTATTTCCATTCGATTACGTTCATTAAACCTATGTTTAGGTATCTTGATAGTAATCGTATTACCACCAAGATGCGGGGTAAATCACATGGTGCGCTGGGAATCAGGAATATAGCTATGGAAGTCATTCCCTTAGTTTTTATGGTGGTACACTCCTGTAATTAGCATATCTACAGATTGTCAACCCTCAATATATCGATTTCTACCATATAAATCGATTCTCAGTTCAACAATAAGTCCTCTCCCCTCTCTTTCTCGTCACCCTCTCCTTTACAGTTCTTCCCCTAACTAAAAACGTAACTTCGTCTGACCAAAGGACCTTCCTCTACTCCAAATGCCAGAATATATGTGCGATTGCCCAAAGGAATCGAGCGTGAACTTGGTCGGCAGTAAGGTAGGGTTTTGGATAAGCGACGCAACGGAAATAACCCCGTTGCTTTAACCGATAAACCAGGGTTTTGGTAGAGTATTTAAGCTCTAATTCCTCGTGTAACTTGACCCAATTAAGAGTCCTTTGCCTATAGGTTTCGCTCAGCTACTCAATTATCTAATTAACTTATGCGTCGTTGAGGAGGTAGGGTCTACTAGTACGGGTAGGTCGATTTCGGGTAGTCTAGTCGTAGCGAAGAACCCGATTTATCGTCGATTTGCCGATATTATAAAGGGTTAAGAGGTATAAGGGCATAAAATAAGCTTGCTTATATAACTGGCGTATTGCCTACTTATCTTCCGTATAGATTTCTTCACCAGGGAGGTGGTTAAGCATAGGTGGTGTGGCTAGGGAATCCATGGTGGGTGTTATTTTTCGATGGTTTTATGCGCTCGCTTAGGGCCTATAATCCACAGACTTATCGATACCCGGCTCGTTACTCACCAGCCTGGTATTTCTGTACGGGTTAATCTAATGAAGATAATTCTAGGACAATGAAAGCTCCTAGAAAGGGAGAAAATAATGCTTAAATAGTGAAAATCGAACACCCAGGTGCAGCCAAAGTTTGAGAGAATCATGGCCTGAGTTCATTTTTCAATTGTATTAGGATAACCAGAAATTTGCAGTCTATAGTAATTAATAAGAGAGTACTTAGTTCTTTCAATAGTTCCTCATACTACTCTTATACTTCCGTGTTGCGGCACATCTAAGTTAAAGTTCGTTCAAACAAACTCTAGGTGTGTAGCGGATTTCGCACCCTTGTGTTTTAAACCAAAGATAAGAACCCTCCTAGATGAGAAAATGGGACGTAAAAAAGAAATTATACAGCATCACATGACTATTAGCTTTTGCACGGCAATGTTTATTGTTTCAGGCTAACTAGGCGCCTCACGTGCAACATATAACGATAGGCTTGAAAATTCTAGGTTAAGTGCTATTTCTACGGAAATAGGTAACCTGTATTTATAGATGCTGAGAGCCCTTAAAGTTGCTGAAATGGCCCTGTATCGGTGTGCCCGATAGCTGAACTACAGTACTAAATCCCCTGAACGGCTGAATTTATAGCCCTTATTTAGCTGTAGCGTCAGTGTACAGTGGCAAAAGCCACAATAATTACCTAAGCTATAAGGGCCTCAAGCACTGAGAAAGGCTCACTAGCCAAACGTCCACACCACTCATCCGCCCACTTTTACCCCCGTCAGAAAACCAAAAAGTTGACATTTTTTCAAAGTACTTAAAATCCCCAGAACTTCGCAGACTATAGAGAATACTCCAGAGAGTCCGAATATAGAGTTTATTTCCCCAAGTTGTGTTGTTGTTGTTGTTGTTGTTGTTGTTGTCAAATCTAAGTTTCAGCGGTTGAGCGTTGTGGGCGTTTGGCTGGTGAAATCCAAAAGGCGAGGATGAGTTTCGCGTAGGTGTGCGTAACTCCTCTGGCTTTTACAGCAGTCAGCCGACTCAGCCACAACAGTCGGCGTCAACAATATCCCCTCCACCAAGGCTGCACCTCCGAAATTCTAAAAAAAAAATCTCAAAGTTTTGAGGGATTACAAGCTTGATTATTATCAGGAGCACGCTCTGACGTCCTGGTCATTTCTCTTCGACTTTCCATATTGGTGACGAGGCTGTCTAGACGATTAGGAGGAACCTAGGTGCAAGGCGCCTGATTCCACAGCCTGGTGGTAAACACGGGGGTTTCGCTCTGGAATTCATGGGCTTTGGGCTTTCTATCAGTTTGTAGGTTGATTTAGAACCTCATAGTTTTATGTGCAAGTGGCTGATATAACCAAAAAGAACTAGGTAGCCCTCCTGCGTGGCTTGCAACCTTTTGTCCTGGGAAAGCGAGGATGGAGATCAATTCATACTCAGCATGCGAAAGCTCGGCGTCTTCGAAGATAGAGGAGTCTAATCGAGAGAGCGCACACATCGTGGACCCCCTTCAACATGACCACACCAACTTAGCCAGAGTTCTGGGCCATACCGACAATGCGATGTCCAAAGCAAGTGCTGATGCTCGACTGGATTCTCTAAAGGGTCACAAGAGCCAAAATTCCCAACCGCCAAAAGAAGTCGTTGTGGAGGGTCCGTGGGCAAATGCAGTCGACCCTCATGGTTGGCTTCCATTATTTTTGCCAGTCGACACCGATGCGGGTGACATTTCAGACAGGAATGTATATCGAAGCATGAATTCAACCGACACTCCCGAACTGAGTATGAGTGGATCATCAGAGTCTAACAGCGGTGTCTCTCAGGGTGTTGAATTTAGCATTAACATGGGTGACACATCGACTTTTGACACGCTCTTCACTTTTGATACTTCACCTTCTGCGCAAGAGCTCGACCTGGAAGAGTTCAAAAAATTCTATCTGTTCGGCAACTCTCCATTCGAAAATCCGTGGTCTCTATCTAAAAGTGACCCTATTCATCTTGCGAGTGGGCCGGTCGATCAAAAGCCAACAGCGCCATCTGGAACGAATTCTCGTGCTTCGCGAATTTTCAAATGTTGGGTAGAGACATGCTCTCATTTCAATGAAGGCTTTTTGACACTGAAGCAAAGAAGGACCCACTACGAAAAGGTTCACTCACACCTGATCCTTACATGCCAAGTCGAGGGTTGCAAAGCTTCGCCTTTTCTTCGAGAACAGGATCGGACGAAGCATGAGAATAGAATGCATTCGGCACAAAAAGTAGAAGAGCCACACACAGAAGGTCCTGCGGATGTGAATGAAATTGCTAAGATAAACCATATTTCTGTAGGAAATTTGTTTCAGATTAGGCTAGGCAGCGAAAGGTAGGCAGTGATAACTGGCAAGAGGTAAATACTTGTAACATCGCTAATCTAAAATATAGGTCTCCAACAGAAGATACTGAAATAGCCAGCGCTTCGTCAGTAAGTTTAAATGAACCTACTCTCCAACCCTCACAGTCATCAGTGACTTCGTCACATTCGAAATTTGGTCGTATATCTCCGCCGACTTCGAAGCGACCATCGGCGGATGATGCTGCCAAATACGCTACCCTCAAGGACATCGCAAGAAGCTACATTGCCTAGCGGACCCCCAACAATCTCGGGGGCTCAAAGATCCTCTTCGGTCTGCAGTGGTGGCTCTGTTGGTTTTGACACAGATTCAACCTGGTCGGGTGAAGAAAGCGACTGGGAAGACGAGGGTGTCGATCCGAACGAACTTCTAGCTCAAACCATACAAGATTCCGAGGTGGCTGTTAGGCCATTATTGACTCCAATGAAACGGGAACTAGCGAACGGCATCATGAAAGAGTTTTGGGTAATCTTCAGCCAAGAATGGTCAGCAAATATACGAAATTGTTCCGGGACGCCCAACTCAACTTCCTCGTCCGTTTCGCAAAACAAGGGGGAAACAGGGAATGAACCTAACAAGGACAACCGGGGGCGGAAACGACAAAGAGATAACGATGGAGGCGACGAAGACTTCGACGGCGATGGCAAACGAGATCCTAAGCGCCCAAGAATTGAGTCCCCACCGAATTTCTCACAAGAAAAGAGAAAATTTGCCTGTCCGTATCGGAAACATGATCCACGGACATATTGCCACCGAATTCGCTGCTGGCGACCGTGTGCTTTGACCCCTCTAGAAACAATAGCTCGCGTCAAGTGTGTCCCCTCCCAGAATTAAACATACAAACACTAACGCAGTTCAGAGGTCACTTGTATCGCTATCATCGGATATTTCAGTGCCTTCGATGCAAGGTGCTCCAGACAAACGAGGACGAACTGAAAAAACATGTTCTAGAAGTCAAGGGATGCGAGGTAAAGGAGGGGCGACCAGTGGAAGGCATTACGAGCGACATCGAAAAGCAACTGAAAAGTAGGAAGAAGACACATCGAAACCAAACTGAAGCGGAGAGATGGCAAGAGATGTATAGGATACTGTTTCCCATGGAAGAAGTCCCTTCGCCATGTATGCCCAAGCTCCATTCTGCCCTAAAAATCAGACGTCAGTGGCTGACTACAACCAAAATGTAGATTTTGAAGCAATCCAAGACAACATCATGCGATCCCCAGAGTCGGAAGAGCTCACAAGCTACGAGGAATACTCCCGCCGAGAACTTCCGCGACTATTCCGGGATGCCCTCGAGGCAGCAATTGCCGACGAAGCGCAGCCAATCGAAGAACGACTAAGGAGCCAGTTGGTTGGAATGATTCAAGACTGCCAGGACCGAGTATTCTCTGCCTACAGATCAAGACGTAGTTTCGACAGCCCCTCGTCAAATCATGTGGTAGCACGGAGCCCACTCGGACACCCGCGGCTGTCTTCTCCGGTCGAGCAGGCAATGCCTAACAGCGCGGAAGTAGCCAGCACTGGAATTGTTGAAGCATTATATGAAGGGGCGCCACTTCAGGCTTTTCATCCAGAGACTGACGTTGCAGACGCAACTTCGAAACGCTCGACCGAAAATCCGCCCTCTGACTCGGGGTATATCAGTGAGCCTTCACTGCTAAGTTCGGACTCTTTCAGCGTTGGTTCCATGGCTGCATCTCAAACTCTCCCAGCCGGCAACTCTCAACAACAACAATCCCCGGGGACCCCGCGACCCGCAGCAGAAAACAGCACCGAAATGCCATCTTATCTGCATCTCTCATTCGAGGAGACCAGGATGCAGACCTATGAACTTCCAAATATACCAGTTCAAGAATTAACCGTGGATCAAAATATTGACACCGGGTTCGAAAACTTTGATTTCGAGAAAAGGATGCCTTCAATCGGAGAAGGCGCATTTCAGGAATATTGGAGCCAGTGGGACAACCTTCAATGACAGCACCATTAAGATGAAACGGCAATTTATATAAAATCGAGCTTGATAGATAAACCTCACCGTGAAGCTCTGCCTGGATATTCAGGTATTATCAATCAATTTTCTCTTTCTTGTGTGTCGTATGGGGTTAGTAAGCTTGCTGCTCTTGCTCGGCCTGGGACAAAGGAACCTATATGATCTCCATCGAGTCTAGTAATTGGCGACGTTGTGAGAGACCCAGGATCCTTCTTTGTAGTTATACAGAGGTATTATCGAAAACCCAGATCCCGGATTTAGAAGATGGCGATACGAGAAAAGGATGTAACGTTTCCTGGATTCATGACCATATACACAGAGAGCACCTTTAGACACCAGATTGCAGCACGTTCTGGCGCCACTGAACCCCTTTGAAACCTGCTTCCTAACCCACTCCATCGTCTCTTGTAACTCACGGCAAAACTGGTGGTTCACCTCCCACGATTTCTGCAATTGAACAAGTTTGTCATGTGGTTCTTTTGGATGACGAAGACTGGTGAGTCGAAACCGAAGACGGGTCTTTAGCCCTATCCGGCCTGGGAGGTTTTTGAAGGCAGGTCGTTGTAAAATTCCCTCGTTCACTGCACGGAAACGGATGGGGAAAAGTCTTGAGAAAGCGCCGTTGAAGATTTCCCACGAGTTCGTGGTGTTGAGAGCTAAACATACGGCATCTGTGGTAGGAAGGTGTTTGAAGATCTCGATGTGGAGTTCGTGTTGGAGGGACGAGAAGTGACTGTTTTGGCGGTTGTTGAGGTGGCTGCGGTGAACATTAGCTCTCTTGCCCGCATTGCAGGGAGAGACCAGGGGAATGGTGTTACTACCATTTGGTGGGTGGACTTTCCCTCTGATGGGGTTTGGCACATCTTCTTGGCTTGGGAGAGACATTGAAGAGGTTGAGGTGTTGTCGGACATGTTGTCGTGACATCGAATTGCAAGAAGAACATTGCAAGAGGAAGACCAAGGCAAGAATACTTCGGGTTGCCTAGTCAGTTCGGCAGATATGTTGCTGTTTGTTGTTGATGTTTTAAGTACAATTGGGCTCCTGCACCGAAGACGAGAATTTATACAGAGCTCTAGTTAAGAAATTGCCCTGGAAAGCTGATTTACTAAATTTTGGCCAATGTAATGTTAAATTCATTCTTGGGAAAGCCAGAAAGGCGGTACCTGCTACAGCAAGTTAAATACACTCATTGTAGTTTATGCAACCCATTTACATCGATTAGCCAGGCCACCATTCAATTAGGATAGTTAGTCCCTCGTTTTCTCATCACAGAGAAAAATTAACACTTAGTCAAGTCATCCACTCGTAGCACTCACTCAAGTGCAGGAAGGATCGCCACTGAAGAGCGCCCGCCGGCTGCTGCGCTGGCTGATTTGTAAGATGCCGCCATCCCTGGAAACTTGTCAGTTTATAAGCCTCGCCTTGAGCAAAGGACCTAATTCATCTGGTGAACGTATAGGCGGCCCAGAGAGTCGACTCTGGATCGACTCTAAGTCGCCACCTTACAATCCAGGTGTCAATCCAGGGTCAACTCTAAAAATAGGGATCCCTGGCCTTAACCTTACCTAACAAGGTAAGACTGGTCGCGTACCTTCACCTCCTGCGAACTTCAAGGATTGTCAATCCTCACACTATCCACCCATACCGCAAGTATGGAAGTCGTTGGAGGCATCGCTAGCATCCTCCAGATCATCGATATTACCATACGAGCCTTCCACTACGTAAAGGACGTTCGAGGCAGCACCCGCAATCCGGAGCTGCTGAAACACGAGGCTGCGGGAATTCAGCATCTCTTAGAAACCTTGAAGGCAAAATTGAAGAAGCCAATAAGAACCACAGCTTAACGACTTCCAGTATCAGTCTCCTGGGAGTTGAGAATGGACCACTGCAGCAAGCAAAAAGTGCGATGGAAGAGTTGACTGCCCAGCTTACCCCTCCAGGCTCCAAGCTCGGTCGCGTCTCGAGCTTCAAATGGGCCTTCCAGAAGAAGAAGAGCTGTGCTGAGATTTTGATTCGAATTCAGCGCCTAGAGTCACTGATTGGATTGGCGTTGCAACAAGATATATTGTAAGTCGATCACCATTCAATGTTCTGCATATATGTGCCGACGCGCGATGTCTTTCATCACAGCAACACGTCACAAGTTATTCAAAATGATGTTTCTAAGCTGCCAGAGCTTGTATCGAAGACTGAGGTCATTCGAAACGGAGTTGAGAACATCCGCTTAGATTCTACCTGTGCGTAATAACCTCGCCATGAGCTAGATATACATGCTAACAACCAAACAACAGCCCAACTTCAACGGACTATTCGTGAATGGCTCTCACCTCTCAATTTCTTCGTCACACAAAAAGACATTATCGTCAATCAACAAGAAGACACAGGCCAAGAGATCTTACAGTCAGAGATCTTCAAATCTTGGTTCACAGGTACTAAGACGCGACTGTGGTGTCATGGGATTCGTAAGTCGTCTTTTGATCTTCCAATCCGCCGATGCACTGACTTGATCATCAGCTGCAGCTGGTAAAACTATGCAGGCGTATGCGGTCGACCTTCCTTGCGGAGATATTCTATACTAACCTCAAGCAGAGCCATCATTGTCCAGCATCTTCGAGAATCTTACCAACACGACACTAGTACTGGTGTTGCTTGCGTCTTCCCCAACTATAAAGATCGGGCCGCCCAAAGTTCGGCCAACCTTCTTGCTAGCATTTGGATGCAACTATCGTATATGCCTGATGTTCACCCATCAGTTTCCAGTCTGTATCGAGAGAATACCTCAAAGGGTACTCGACCGAGCTTAGCGGAAGTAATCATTGTCCTGCGATTTGAACTTCGCAGGTATTCGAAGGTTTTCATCATTTTAGACGCTCTAGATGAATGCGAGGATGGAATTGCATCAGACATTCTAAATGAGCTTTGCCGAGCAGGACCAAATGTCAATGTCTTGGTTACTTCTCGTTATCCAAAGGGTGACCAGCCATTTTTTGAGCACTCCCCTACGGTCACCATTCGGCCCCTTGAGGTGGATATCTTGAGATATGTAGAATCAAGAATCAAATCCGGCAACCGATTATATCGACATATTGCACGAAAGCCTTCCCTACGAGAGGAAATCTTAGATTCAGTACCAAAGAAGGCCCACGGAATGTGCGTATCGTATTCACATACAGTTCAGTTTAATCAGTTCTAACTACTCGGCGCAGGTTCCTACTAGCTCGCCTTCACATGGACTATATTTCAGGCGAGGATAGTGTTCAAGGTGTTCGCGCTGCTCTCCAATCTCTCCCGGAAGACTTTGATTCGACATATGAAGACTTGCTGCAGAGAGTGTTTGCGCAGAGCGAGAGGAGTGTTAAACGAGCGGAACGACTCATCTCCTGGATATCCTGCACCACCAGGTCTTTAACAGTCAAAGAAATTCAAACGGCGCTTGCTATCAAACCCGATGACACATATTTGAAAGAAGAGGCGTTGCCGGACATCGATATTTAGTACATTCATGCGCTGGCATTGTCACTATCGACGAGGAAGCTCAGGTCTTGCGATTCGTCCATTACACATTCCAGGAATATTTTGCCAGAAAGTTCTCAAGCACAGCGCTCCGGAATGTGAACATTGATATTTCTCGGACATGCCTGACTTACCTTTTATTTGAAGAATTCGAAAATGGCTGGTGCACAAACGACTTTGATATGGATAGGAGATTTGAGAGAAATCCACTTCTTCAATATGCTGCCAAGTATTAGGGGATTCATGCAAGGGGCCAACCAGAAACTGAAGACCATACCAGTCCTTGATTCTCAAATTCTTCCATCTCAAATCCTCAGTTGCCAGTGCCGCTCAGGCCATGTTCATATCACAGCACCGCTATGGAGGTTACAGTCAAGTTCATCGTTTGAATAATGCACATGGACTATGGCTTGCCGCACATTTCGGGCTCCACTTAATTTGCAAGCAACTACTAGCAGAGGGCTACCTTGTCCAGGAGCAAAATTCCAATGGTGTCACAGCTCTCCACGCAGCATCTAGAGAGGGCTTCACCGATGTGGTGACACTGCTTCTAGACAATGGCGCGGACATCGTGTCCCAAAACTCGCTTCATGACTCTACTCCTTTGCATGATGCCGCTAAGAGGGGGAATGCGGAGATAGTCGAGCTACTTCTAGATCGCTCTGCGCCTATCAACTCTCTAACTCATAGTCGAAGAACCCCATTGCATGAAGCAGCAAGCGGTGGACACGAAGATGTTGTTCGCATCCTACTTCTACGTGGTGCGGATGTATCGTTGAAGAGTTACCCCGCTGCATGGACAGCACTCCACTGTGCGGTGAACTCTGGCAAATACGGCGTCATTTCTCTCCTTTTAGAGTATGGCGCGTCCGGAGCAGAACAATCCTCAGACGAGGAAACGCCATTTCACATCGCCGTGGAACGGGGTGATGAGACGATAGTTCGGCAATTTCTCGCAACTAAAACGAATATGCACGATAGGAACATGAGCGGCGATGCACCAATTCACATATCAAGCCGGAGCGGTAATTTAGCTATTGTTTCCCTGCTTGTTGGGCTTGGGGATGTGGTAAACTCCAAGAACAACCTTGGAAGGTCACCCCTCCAAGAAGCGGCCGCAACGGGTCATATCGAAGTGCAAAAATTTCTCTTGAGCCACAATGCAGACCTTACTCACTGCGATAACGAAGGGTTAGTTGCACTACATGACGCCGCCTGGAATGGGATTTTGTCAGCCACGGAATTGCTTCTAGATGCTGGTCTCCCGATCGACGTCATGACCTACATGTGGAAGACACCGCTCCATGGTGCCGCCAGTAATGGACATGTAGATGTGGTACGGCTATTACTGGCGAGAGGATGCGATGTCTCCCGGAAGTATAAAACAGGTTTATATACGGTATCTTCTGCTATTACTCGACATGGCAACAACCCAGATAAACGCGCTCTTCTGGAGGGCCTGCGATCCGGCGATACTAAACTTGGTCCATACTCTACTGCATTAGAAGCGGCTGTTTCTGCCAACCATGGCGATGTGGTCGACCTTCTCAGACACCATGCGAGTGCCGCTAATAACCTTGGCGAAGAGATTAGAGGTCCGTCAGAGCAAGATTCTGCAGACGGAGATGAAGCTATCGTGGACCAGTGAGAACCCTTTCACTTGTTGATATCTCCAATTGCTCGTTCGTACAACTAACGCGTACTGCTAGGGGTATATTCGGGATTTATGATATGGTATCCCGGTCTCCATCGCAAACTAACACGTCCCTTATATCAACGACTGGGCCTGAGAGCATATCACCGACGGTTGGCGATGCTGGTAATACTTCTCTGTCACCAGCAGCCCCTTTGCAACCTAAAGTCAATCTTTTCGCAACTTTATATCCCAGTCTGGGTGCAGCCAGGAAGCGGATTAACAAGGAAATTGTAGATATAGGTCGAAATCCGCCATCCAGTTGTATCGCTGGGCCAATTGGTGAAGACTTGGTGCGTAGCTAGCTCCTTTCTCCAGCCGTTGATAAACTAACTAATATACGAATAATAGTTCGCTTGGCATGCAACAATTATAGGACCGGTAAGGTACAACTCTCAAACTTCGAATGATACTTACTTTCTTGTTTAGTCGGATACGCCATATTCAGGGGGGATATTCTTCCTTGCCATTCAATTTCCTAGGGATTACCCTTCAACCCACCTGGAATCAATTTCGCGACGAGGATTCTCCATCCCAACATCAACGAAATGGCGGCATCTCCTTAGAAAGTAGACGTTAAAATATACAGTGTAAACAGATATCAATCTCTCATGACGAATAGATTCGACCTTCGTGAAGTCCAGAACTCATGAGAGATAACATTTAGAAGAAACTCTTTGATAGAGCTAGGAGCTTGAGGGATACTGGAAACGTCACATGAGAAAGTTGAGGAGGTTTTGGATATTAATGGTTTGCTCAATGTGGTCCAAGGTGCGAGTAGTAATGCCTTCTGTCCAACGCCTTATTTCTCCTCATTGTTCGGTGCCTATTTCGGATTTATTCGCCCTTCACTTGCAAAGGCTTACTTACAAATCTCCATACTATCTTTATAGCACAGCACATTGTCCTGTCAAAGTTCTCCCCCAAAGCACCATTGGATTAGATCAGTCATCTGCCGCAACACTTCTCTTCTGGCAATTAACAACGGCTTCCAGTCTCGCACCTGATGACCCTCCACCCAATGAAAAATTTGATGCCCATCCCACTCCGCCAAAATAATAACCTTCCTCTCAACCCCCACCATCTTCCTGGCCGCTCTGGAAAACGCCCTGTAAAAAGGTTTCAGTGTCGGAAGTCTCTTTCTCCGGAATACGTCAAGGCAATCCACCTATCCGTCATACCAAGTGCATACCAATTCCTTTCCCATGGCGGCCCATCGTTCAGCCAGATCAACGCCAAGCAGCTGGTAGTCACCGCCAACGTCTCCAGCGCTGGGCACTTCTCACGCCTGCCCAAGTCATATCCAATGTTCAAAGTCCGACCCGGGTTTAGAAAAATCGTGTTCTGCGCCCAGAAGACTTCAACGCATTCGCGGGCAAGGAGAGTGCAGGTGAGCGCTAAGGAAGGGGCTGCGGAAAGAAAACGAATGCAGAAACACAACAGATGGGAGTGTTTCTTGTCTTCATAGATTGATTGACACGGGTCCCCGTAATACGACGCGGAAGTATCGGGTGTTTCCAAGAGATTCCAACGAATAAGGAAGACGCCGCATGAGTTTGATGGTTACCGAGTGTTCGTCCAGCGTGACAGAGTCTCTAAGTAAGAATAGTCTGTAAGCTAAGTCGAAGCTGCCCCAGATCTGAGTTTCAAGAGTGTTACGGGAGAAGGGAATGAGGGTAGCCAACTTACTAACAAAGCACAAGCTTGTCTCTGCGTCATTACCCTTGTTGCCGCTTATAAAGGAAGTAACTGAGGTAATGTAGTCACGCAGGCTTGGCGATGATCCTGGAACGATCCGTATCGTTCCTAAGCGAAATTGTACCTTAGGCCTTAAACTGCCCTATAATTATAGGGAGCTTATAGCGTACTTCTACTTAGACTTATAAATAACTTTATAACTACTAATAGTATAAAAAACTTTAGTTACGTAATTACTCTATTTGATCCTAGCTTTCTATTTATATTATATATAGGAAATTTAGATTTAAGCTTATCTCGATGCGGCGAAAAGAAGTGTTTTGAGTTTTCGTGAGGCTCGTTTAATTAGGAAGTACCTCCTATACAAATTTACTATGTAAGGTACTTTGCCATGGATCGATCCAACCGTTCCAGGAACATCGCCAAGCCTGATGTAGTGTGGAAGAATTACAACTATGCGATAGGGTTGATGAGATATCTGCACGCGGCCATAAGCTTTTGATGGACACCCATGGCAAGACAGGAGTATTTAGATATATGTGAGGAAGTAGCTTTAAGTGCGAGTCGAGAAAGTGCGCATGGGGCGTGGGGGAAGGTGGAGAGAAGATGGGGAATCACTCCTGGGCTCTCTGGTGGTAGTCAATGTCAGTTATGACAAGTAGAAGGGTTGCCAATGGTAAGGGCAGTGGAATTCAGGTAGCGGAAAGTAAGTGGAAGAAAAGAAAGCGGTTCACAGTAGCTCACAGTGAGTGTGACGTTCGCTGTTTGCGACTGCGTCCTCTGAGCAAGAGATGGCATCGATAAACAGCTTGACGGTGATGTTGAGTAGCTTCCCCGGGCGGTTGGTGTCAGCGAAAATCTCGACTGCTCGAGAGCCACCATTGCCTCCTGCCTCTTGAGGCTACGCACCGGCGGTGTAAGGGATTCTGCTATCCCAATACGTAATAGAACTATTCATCAGGAGATCACTCTACGCCTGTTTCTAAATCTAGAACAATGTAGACAATATCGGAAAGTTCCCGAGTGCAGATCTTGACTCTGGACGCGTCACCTATTGTACTTGTTGGTCGTCAGGAAGTTAGTTTCGTCCAAAACATTCTAACCGCCATGAAGAAAGCTCGTCATAAGAGTTTGAAATTGCAATTGTGGCGTCACTCACTCGCTCTACTCGCCCATACCAGCGAGAATCCACTACAAGGAGTGATTAAGCTACTAAATGATTCGTATGATTATACCAGGAAGTTTTCCTAGACCTACGGAAGAGTGATCCTAAACTCGCAGTGCCTTCTTCGTCAGTGGGTTGCTCCAATCGGCCCCACCACGAAGACTGACGAACACTTCACCATAACTCATTACGGGCGAGAAGGATTCAAAAATTTGCAGTCCTAAATATAGAAAATTATTTCGGGTCGAAAGTGACCAAATTTTTCACTCTCTAAGCCCCTTGTCTCCGGGGAAAACTACCTGTCGAGCAGGTTTAGATGTAGCAGGAGCATACTATGTAGCAGGAGCATACTTGAACAACCGCTGCTAAGGAGATATTTGCTCGAGTTAATCTACCAGATTGGAGTCACTATAGAAGTACAATAATGCAATTATTTCTAATGAGGTCATGAGTAGGTACGATTTTGAGTGGACAATATCTAAGGGGATAGAGGTTGGTCGCCAGCAATTGTGCGTCACCTAAAAATAGTTGGCACTTTCAAGTATCCCAGAAGGCTCAGATGCAAAACGGGCAAGATCTCAAGAATTAACCATCTGGCTCGGAAATACAGTTTCGATTACATGAGTTGTGAATTAAGAATGTCTATTGTTGGAATACAGAACAGACATCCCGTCTCTCCAATCACACGGAAGTCGAAGCACTGACTCTCTCAGCCTCAGAGCAAGGGCTACGTACTCCAGACTACGTTGCTACAACTAAACTTGCAATTCTTGCGAGTATGATCCTTGACATAGGAATATTAGCTCTGCAGAGTTTGGATGTTCATGAAGTGGTTCGTCTGACTTGCAAGGTTAGTTTGTTTCAGTGCACGTTATTTATTTTGTATTTTTAGAAAATAGGGAGGAAAATCTCAGACATTCAGTCTTGGCAAACGAATTAAACTTTCGTCTGTGGAGACCCATTGGAAGTCGATCTTCAAGGCAAGGAGAAATTGTAAGGCTGTCTCACTACTTGAGTCCCTCGGTGAGTAACAGGAAAGTATTAAAGAGAGAGTAATTCCTTCCAGAGTGTCTTCTCATCCTCATCTCAACAGCATCTTCAACAGTATCATCCAGCACAACACTCACTTTTCCTCAATTTCTTAATTTGACAACTTCACACACCTTAATCCAAATCTTTCATCTTCAGCCACTTTCAAAATGCACTGCTCATTCTCCAACACGGTTCTGGCTGCTTTCAGCATCATCTCTATCGCCTCTGCAGGCCCAATTGCAGCTCGTGACATCTGTGGTGCAGCCCCCACCGGAACTGTAGCCCAAACGCCTCTCTCGCAGCCAGCTGGAATCAGTGAGTCACCAGCCTCCTACTTCCCCATTTTAGGAATGTTCTAATATTCTTTTAGCTACCGCTGCAGCCTGTGCTGCTCAGTGCAAAGGCAACCCTGCATGTCTTTCTTTCCTCTTTGGCCTCGTCGATGGTGTCGATAAATGCATCCTCTACTCTGTTCCATCTGCTTCGGTTCCTCCCCAAACCAACCTTGTCGCTTATGACATCGCATGCACCTCAATCCCATCTGTTGTTCCCACTGCGGCCAACCCAGGTGGACTTCGCACCCGTCAAGCTACTGGAGCTCAAGGTTCAAACCCTGCTCAAGGTGCCTCGGGTACAACAACAGGCTCAGGTACTCAGACAGTCGGAACTCATGCCAATCCCGTCAACGCTATCCCAGCTGGCTCGCCATCACCCATCGCTGAGCCGGTCGTTGATAATCTCAGTGCTTGCCTCGCAGCTTGCAAAGGCAACCCAGCTTGCATTGCGTACACGTTTGAGTCTGGTGTCTGCAAGCTCTTCGGTCCCGCCACTGCACGCAGACAGGCAGTTGGAACTCACGCCAACCCTACCAACGCTGTCCCCGCTGGCTCACCAAACCCAATCGCCGAGCCCGTAGTCGATAACCTGGCTGCCTGTCTGGCAGCGTGCAAAGGCAACCCATCTTGCATTGCGTACACGTTTGAGTCTGGCGTTTGCAAACTGTTCGGTCCTACTCCAGTCAGACGCAGACAGCAACAAGGTGCAGCAGGTGGTTCTGCCAGCGGTCAAGGAGCTCACAGCCCACCCACTGGCCCTTCTCCGACTCCTACCCCTACGAACCAAGGAACTCACGCGAACCCCACCAACGCAGTTCCTGCCGGTTCCCCAACACCAATTGCCACCCCTGCCGTTGACGACCTGACCGCCTGCCTCGATGCCTGCAAAGGAAACCCTGCCTGCATCGCGTACGTGTTCGAGTCTGGTGTCTGCAAGCTTTACGACTAGAAAGTTTTTGAAGGAGGTCCCTCACTAGAGGACGAACGGTTTCTTTTGTGAAGAAAAGTGATGGAGTGCTGGTTAGATGGCTGGGCTGGTCTGCGCTCGTTTTGGGTTTTTTCTTGCAATTTTCCTGTCGCTACAAACACTTGTCTCCTCGGGCATTCAACATGCTCCTTCGTTTTGTTACCGGAATTTTGTAGAATACTGTACCGCTAATACAAGATGGTATCGATGACTTGACTTGCCTAGTTTGATTCAGTACTCGCTTCCCGGTCCTGATATTCGTGCTTCTGGTGTTTCAAAAAATAGCAGGGCTGACTGGCAGTAGGAATCGATACAAGTGTGAGAAAACAAGGTGAACACGTCTTCCTTGGGCTTTCACTCAGGGGTTTAATCGAGTACTAGTTCTTCCTCGCCTAGGCCCTGACCAGCAAGAAGCCTTCGGCGTATGACGTTTGCGGAAGTAAGGTGGGGCTCCCGGGTTTCATCCACGCGGCGCCCGTCTGACATCAAATATATATAGAAAGAATTTAGTTTCCCCCACTCGGGGAAAGTTTCAGGAAGTGGGGAGACAACCAACAAGTTTGAGTTCTGCGTGCAGATGGACGTCTTTTCTGGTAAGAGAGAAAGATTCTTCGCAAATCCGTGTTTGGAAGCAGAGCAAGCCTGCTGCACACATGTACAGAGCCGCTTCGTAGATTTTAGGTTCTTCGAGATGAGGAAGATATGCATTTTCCCAGGAATTTTGAACGCACCCGGCTTCATTCTAATAACATTATGTACTTAATTGTAACAACCCCATATACTAACTCCAAACCCAGCCTCATATAATCATTGTGCGCAATACTTCTCATTTCTCAAATGTATTTTGCACTCCAGACCCCGTTACTCATTGCACTCTGCGCCAGTTTCCCAGCAACCAGCCTGAAAAATCTCACTTGATCCTGCCCCCAGGCGACAGCCCCAATCCCTGCTCTCATAGAATCACTTGGCACCCATGATAAATCATGATTTGTGCTTGACCATTCCAGAGGACCAGAATTTGAAGCATTGGTCGCCGCTACTTGGTATATCGACTTGTCGGATCCCGTGAAAAAGGCGTACAATGTATCACTTGACGGTTGCCAACAGGTAGAGAAACCGGTCAGAGAGCTCCATTTCGACCCTTCCGAGGTAACCACTGCACTAGCTAGATTACTGTGTTAGTCTAAGTGCTACCGTTAAGTGTAGAGTGCGGATGGTTTACCAGCTTCCCATGTCTTGTTATATGAGATGTAGTAGAGATCCTTACTCTTATCGTCAACGTAAAACAAAGTGAGCGAAGATGTGTTCCCAACTTGGGCAGCAGAGATACTACTCCCACTCGGCGCCTTCCCAGAAACCGTTGCTCCGTGATCCCACATCCCTCGTCCGTCCATCGAGAGTTGGGTTATGTAGCGGTCCGAATTGTGATAGAAAACTCGGAAACCGAGATCCCGGTTCCCAAGGTAGAGGGCGGCTAGACCCGAATACTCATAGACTGGGAACGAGAGGCCATCAGATATGGCGTCGTTATATATTGTTGTGCAGGCTGTGGGAACAGTTGCCGGATTACAGCTCACATTGGCGAGAATGATTTTCGAATCGTAGATGTAAAAGAGGTTGATGTAAATATTGCCATCTATTCCAAGCATGCTGACCATGGACATCGGTGCACTTATTGAAGGCACTATGGTCAGATCCATTGTTTGGGCGGCTGTGAAATTGGCTGCTCCGCTGTTGAGTCTGAACGTGACTTTACCTGAGGTCGTGTTTGTGTAGGCGATTTGGGAGTTCCAATTGGTGTAATTCGTTCCAATGAACAAGCCAGAGGAAGTAAGGGCCGGCAGTCGTGTCGTATCTTCCGATGCTTCTTTGATCTTCAGTGCAACGACGACTCCCACTACAATTCCAACGATGACCAATAATGCCAATCCGACAACCAGGGCAATGAATATTCGACGCCGTACGCCGCAGCATTGTTGACGGGGTGATCGAATTTTTCGATTCCCTTCGACTTCTAATTTCTGAAGAGGTGAGCCCGGAGTGGCGATGGCGGTCAAATTCCTGCTAATGGGAGATACTGTTGATGGAGATAGGTTATCGCGTGAGAGAGCTGTGGCTGGAGAGAATGGCGGGGTATATGGGTGCAATCCGGGATCCTCTTCTACGGGTGTTGGATATCGTTCGTCGTCTCTCATTACATATTCCGGGACTGCTTTTAAAGTAGCAGATTGCGTTGTCAATCGAGGCATCGACAATCTATAGCTGTCGTCCATGGTGTATGAAGGTGGAGGGTGTTGTAGATGTTCTCTGGGGGCCAGGCTCAGGTGTTCGTCATCGGACTGGAATGAAATTAATGCGGAGCCATGGCAGAGTGAGGGTGTTGATGCCTACCGAGAAGGAGTAGAAGGACTTTCTCATCTTACAAGAAAATGAAAGGTTATCAGAAGGTTGGGGTCTCGACGAATGTTGTATTTTGGTGAATAATTAGCGAGAGAGAGTATTCGTAATGGGACGAAACGCCGAGGCACCAAGCAAACAAACGAATGAATGAATGAATGAATGACGGAAGAAAATCATGAACGACCAATGAGAGTGCGTAAAGAAAACCAGGAGATGCAGATCGAGAACAGCCGCTCGAAGAAGCAAGGAACCGGAAAACGCCAAGAAATAATAGTCCCCTGAGTTCTGAGGCGAGGAAGGTCCAGGTTCCAAGCTCGGAGACGCGTGTCAGTGTTACAGAACCACACTCCACCTAAATGCCGCGCGGTGGGGCAGCACTGCCTTACAACGACTTCATTTATGACAACAAATCAAAGACGATAGATAAATGGAACATCGGGACTCAAAGACGAATTGGGAATTTGTGGACATCGCCTGCGCTCCTGAAAAGGAGTCTCGTCCCACTCTGGGTGGCAGAGTTGCTGGAGTGAATCATGGACCTCATGCAGAGGGAAGCAAAGCTGGAATGGATAAGATGGGTTGCGGAGAGTACCCACAATACAAGCGTTGAGAATTTCGCGGTTCTGGTGGCGAATGGGGCTCTATGAAACAAGCGTTTCGAAGTTGAGAACATCGTCTCCACCCAACAGCCAGATTTGGAGGCGCTGGACTGAGGTAAGATTAAGGTTAAGACAGAAACGGAAATCTTCTTGTCAGTTCTAGGATGCAAGCGATGCAGCGGTATATTACTGATCTGAGTGGTCGAGGATGAAGTTGACGAGATCTGGGGGCGAGATATTTTGTGCCAGAAAAGGGGCTACGCTAGGCCAAATTAAGAATTTTGGAACAAATTATTGCACGTGATATGCATTAACTCTGTTCTGTTAAGATCGCCTAGACGGAGCTAAGAGCTTCTCAATCTTGTCGCAGTCTTGATGCTTTTCTAAATTATCAATGAACACTTGGGAAGCCCACAGAAGGCTCTTTCACAAAGACGATTCGAGTAGAAGTAACTCAATACCAAAGAAGAATGGGGTCGAAACGCGGAGGAATAAATGACCACACTCTCACTATGATTAGGCAGAAAGCAATGGTATACAAACAGATCATATTCCGATTACCGAGAGGTATGCAAAAAGTAGAGCGAAATAGGTCTAACTATAGCTAGTTTCGGCTGCTCGAGAACAGTAAGTGAAGGCAAAGAGGGCGGGGACAAAAGTATAGTTACACAAAAACGTCAATTTTCTTGGTGGGCGGATGAACTGGGGAGAGTGGATACATAAATAGCTACTTCACTGTCTGTTGTGATTATTTAAGGACATAAAATCTATTCGCCGAATGAGTTTGGGAATTGAAGTGGAAGAAGACTTCAATCACAGAGTATGCGCATCTCGAACGGGCAAATTTCAGAGATCTTAACACTAAGAAGACACTTAACTTAAGTATAAGAGGAGAAGGGCTCCATCTATGCATGGGCGTACGCAGTTGTTCATTTTAGCAGCGAGGTCAAGAAAAGCAAAGATGATGTTACAAAGGCGTGCGGCGTGGAAACCCGTCCAGCAGCCAGCAGCGCTCACCTAACTAAACTCTAGGGAGTATATAGAGATATATAAAGAGCTTAGGGAATGGGTATCAATTAGTCTATTTATTGGAATTACTAATTGGAATTAGTTGTACTTGCAAGCGTCGCTCTCTAGCTTACTTACCTTAACTACTTGTATATCACCTTGCTATTGTGTGCCTTAGCCTAACTTTATTAGAATGAGGTTATTGCCTTTAAAAAGTCCATGTATCTTCCACTCAAAGAGTCGAGTCAAAGAATGCTGATGGTTAGCCTTAAGCTTATTCACCTATTCGTTCATTTATAAAATAATATCTTAGAGTTTATTCTGACTGTAGACTCACTAGCTCTAAGAGGCTATGTTCATGAGATATTACCACCACCTTTCAGAACGATCAACCGAAAGGTATCCTCCCCTGTTTGGTCTTCACTATGACGATACTATCCATACCATCATGCCTGCACGGGTGTTCGGGATTCCCTGCATGTATGATAGGCGAGGGTCTTCTGGATTCATAGATTATGCTCCAATTCTGTCTACGAGGCACACGCTGTTGTTTACAGTTGCATTCGTTCTAGTGCGTGCGCTTTTTGAAGTCGATGTTCAACTTCTGCTGCAGACACCAGATCCCCAGCCTCGATGTGCCAACGTCTCAACCTCTCCAGCATCCGGATAACATTTGGCGATTGTAAGCCATCCGCTGCGATACCTTGCTCAGCTGCATGTCGCAAGATTTGGCAGGCGAGGGCGTATCGCATATCCATATGACCAGATCCTTCTGAACAATGACTCTTATGGCAGTATGCGAGTTTTTCCAGACCAAAGCTCAACTTGCCCATCTTTCCAGTTTCTGCCTTAGTTGCTCTGTCCTGCTCTAAACTTGCCTCTGCATAGGTAACCATCGACTGAGCTGCTTCAAGTGTGCCACTGTGCTGCCAGTCATATGTAGCACGAAGGGAGAAAAACTGATAGGCAGCTGCGTCATAGCATTTATCGGGATCGCGTGGGTGTTCGTTGTGAACAGTCGCCATCATTTGGGACAGTAGATGCGCACTTTTGTTTCGATTGGGAGTGAGATCATTTGTCAGGCCGCCTATTTGTCCAAAGCCTTCATCAATTCCCGGTAATATCTTGGAGAGAAAGGCCCCTAGGGCTGAACACCATTCTTCCGCATTACTAGACTTGATTAGACACTTGAGAGAGTGAAGAAGTCGCGAGAGTGGATGTTGATGTTGAAGAAACCGGAGACTAAGAGAGCATAGATGATCCACAAGCATCCTGGCTACCTCTTCGCTGCGTAAATAGCGAAACAAGTAAAGCAAACGGACAGGTGTGATTGGGTCGAGGGAGCGAATCGATTGCTCAATATTGAGGAAGGCATTCCGTAGCAGCATTCCTCCTCGATGATACTCAGACTCTTCGAAACAGCGCTGGCCATAAAAGATCCAGTCCTTAAGTTGCCATGTAGACGGAGTCACTTTCCGGTAGCCTTTCCAGCACAGGTTGTCATTAACTGTGGAGTCATGTGACTCCCGCCAGGTTCGGAGTTGCCCGATAACATTGGATATGATTTCACCCATCTTGCTATCCAAATGTGGCGGCTTTTTTAAGGTTGGAGACGGACTTCGGCAGATTATACGCGACGGAGTAGTCGAAGGTCCAACGTGCGGTATCAGGTCTCGTTCGGTAAGCTTTTTGCGACGCACATACGCTAGAATCCGTCTAATATCAATCTCTTTGCCTTCTTTGGTGAACTCAGATGTCTTGCCGAGGACATCTCGTCTCCCCTTCTCGTAAAGAACCTGTGCGACATCCCGTAGATGGGTATTTTTGCTAAGTCCCCACTTTTGTAGCCTCGATTTGTACATTTTGGTCCTGTATGCTGTCAGAATCTTAAGTAGGTGGATCTTGATGGGCAGCTTGCGTTGCGTGGAAGTTATGCTGCACTGCCATGATGCTCATGACTTTGGTGAGAGTCTTTCCCTCCTCCCAGTATAGTGTCGTTATTGCCTCTCTCTTTGTGTCCCATTCTGCTTTTGAATGAACGCGGCACGCAACCCGCGCGGTCGTGTTGACCTTGACCACTGCGGCTAGTGGGGTTTTGTCAGCGAACGGACGAAACGGCACAGAATCCTTGTCCAACAGAATTATTGGGCCATTAATCAACTGGTGTGCTGGAGACACAGATTCCGGGTTGGCAAGCTGTAGTTGTGGGAATCCTTGTACTCCAGCACATATCTTCCGCGTTTCTTCTAGTCCGAGAAAAGGTGGACCAGACATCGCAAAGTAGGAGGTATAATGTGTTCAAGTGTCGCTTAAGAGATATGGACTGAACTACAGAGCAAATTCTGTAGGGTAGCTTTATAAGTAGGAAAAGAGGAGGTAGGCTCAAAAAGGGTAATTGCTGTGGCCTAAATGCTAGAAACCTCGTGATTCGTCTGCTTACAAACCTAGAGGCGGTGAAACAAGAAAAAGGTCCATGCATGATGCGTTCGGCTAGTTATAAAATATCACAAACATCCACCAGATTATGACTCATCTTCTAACAGATTTGGAAATGCTCTAGTGGCTCAAAAAAGTCCCATGCATACATACAGTTGCTTGCAAAGCCTACTACTGGAATAAGGGTTGGTAGGATCGGGGCCTAATACCATCTATGTACTTGGTCGCTGTGGCACTGGTAGCCATCGTTATTGGGCCAGGCTCCAGGCGATCAGCTGATGAATCAGCGTCCACTTGATGAGAAAGAAGTCCCGAGGAAATGTCATACAGAGTTGACGAGTAGTTGACTGAGACGGCATTCCTACAGCATGGTAGAATAAAAACTTGCAGCCCAAAGGCTTTGTCAAACGGGTCCCCGCACTTTCAATCGCCGTAATGGATGCAAAGGTGTAGTGAGGGGCGAGGAGACTTTGTTTCAATAACTTTACGTTCCTGGTTATTAAGCCTTATCGGTGGGCTTTGGGAAATAAAATTGGGAAACTGGTAGACACGCGAGGCGGCCCAATCATATGACCGCAGCAATGACTTGAAACTGTCACCCAACGTTGGGACGATTTAAAAGACGAAGCTTGCAAGCATGATGTTTCATTGGCGATGAGGCCACCGGTACCAAGTCACTGGAGCCGACATAGCCGGCTCTCACAACACGACCCCTCCAACTCTCGGTCATTTATCCAGGATCAACCTCGCCCGCTCAACGACGGAACGCGCATCACACAGCCAAGAAACGGGACGAGCCTTAAGTTCCACCTTTAACCACAACTCAAACCGTAAATAGTATCCAAAATCGGTTGCCCATTATTCTAAAATTCTACAAATGTACATTAAAGGTCACAGACTAAATCGAATGTCATAATTGCCATCGACGATGTCGACTCGCAATCCCATTCCCAAGCTGGCCCTGGAACGCCACAGCAGCAACCAGCGCACCCAAAGCGCTGCTTTGAGTACTGGCGTTCGCGGGACTCACAAATGGGCCCGCCCAGCCTACACTCAGTTGGTTCTGCGTATTCCTATCCTTCGCCCAGATACTGGCTGCATTCGTAGCAATGAAGCTGAGGTAAGAATTGTCTGGGCTTGCGGCCTGAAGGATTTGAAGGTTGCGCATGAAGATGCCCTTGAATTGCGAGCCATCGGCGCCGCAGTTTGGCTCACATGGATCGTGCAATACGCCGTTGGAATCAGAGAGTGCTTTGATTGCTGCTGTTGCGATGGACTTGGCGGAAGAGATGTAACTGGCGTTCGGTGACGCTTTGTTGAGTTCTACTAGCCCGCCTAGGACCACCCCTTGGTTGTAGGACCAGACTGTCCCGTTGTTGTTTTTGCACGCTCCAGTCAGGCCGTCATTGATAAGCGATTTGGAGTTGATCATTCCGCTCTGCTGGAACCAGGTCCACTGATCCTGAGCAATTGAGAGGTAGAATTGCTTGTTTTGGACCACACGGTTGGCGAGGTGGGCTGCGACGGAGAGGTAAAGCTCGTTGGCGATGGCATTTACATAGGTTTCCGTTTTGTCCCACCAGATACCGCCTTTGCAAGGCGTGGAGCTACCGTTTTTCATGTCTGTGAAGATGTCGATTGCTGTGTTGAGGTACTCTGCCGTTCCCGTGATGTCGTATGCTTGGATCCATCCCAACGCCCACCAGCCTTCATCATCATAGAAGGCGTTGAGAAACCCCTTTGGGTTCACTTGTCTCTTGACGACGCCCGGTGGAGATTTGGTATAGAAGCTTTCGATGTTGAAGTCTGAAGTGACGATTTTTGTAACGCCTAAGTTGAGGTTTGGGGCGGCGACTATGCTGTTGGCATACACAGCGCTGACTTCTGTCTTGATGGATGGATCGACAGCAGCGAGGTCTCCGATTACAGTCAGGCAGTTGGCACTGTTCCACCAGCCGGTAGTGTTCCAGATGCCGGTGTTGGGGTTATACCAGTTTTGGAGGACTTTGAAAGCTACCTCTGCGTTGCCTATGTAGTTCTGATTCGCAGCTGATATTGGAGCCGCACCAGAAGAGAGCAGGAAAACGGCATAAAACGAACGACATAACATGATGTACACCCAAGCAATTAACTCTGGGAACACCGACACAGACACATATCCTGAGGGTAAAGGTAGCCATGGTGAAGGGGCAGGCCAGATATAGGAACCTGAGTCGAAACATGTACGAAGGGAGTGGGGCAGTAAGCACTGCCCTTCAGCGTCGTCGGACGCACTGACGGTCGCCGACAGGCGAAACGCGTGCTGATTGACACTGGCATCCGTTCCCTTACTAGTTCGTCTGGCTGACATTTCATGCAAAAGTAGTCAGAGATGAACTCTTTTCAGTGTTCAAATTCGAGGTTGTTTCGACGTTGGACCGGGAGACTGGGAGCCGAGAGGTAAGCGAAGTGGCCGCTAGAAAAGGGATGGCGCCGCCTGTCAGGCTCGGAATTAGGACTCGCTTCAGCACTTGTCAGCCACAAGGGTCCCTGTGACGCCCTATGAGGATTGTCTATTTTTACTCCGGTTGCTGCGGTCCGGGTCGAACCTATTAAATACCCCGAGATGTCGTGATTGACATATCCACCGCCCTTCCGAAGTACTGTGCCTCGAGTAAGCCTGTCTAAGTGAGAACTAAAGTCTTGTCTTCACGCTGGCAGCTGACTTTACCTCGACGTCATTGAATTCTTCTACCATACCTCGCTGCAAAGATCTGCACACTGACAGTGAGCCGTCCCTTCTGAACTACAAAACGTTGTGTTCGGACAGATAAAATAATGTATAGTCCACCCCGAAACCTTTAGATCTCGTGAGCTCTCTTTTCCAACATTAAGCTTATTTGAGACCGAGGAGGTTATTTATTAGGTTTCGAGATCAGCCCACGATCTTATCGGCGATTTTTTGCGGGTACTTAGGCCAATCTGCCGATTTAGTTCCGGATAGTCATGTGTGAAACAAAGGCCACTAGGTAGAGAAGGTAATAGAATAAAATCGTTCGTTAAAGACTATGCCCTCCATGCCCCTCAATCCGCGTTTCTATTATCGACATTCGAGAAATTTGGGAGCCTAGACATGCGTTCCATTCAGAGCCAGCGAAGTGCCACCTGGAGTATTTGCCCCGCCATTCTGGTTCTGAACAAAGACGACCATCACCGCAGAGAATCTAGTTGATCGTTAGAACCTTATATCGACAGCCTGGGGAATATACTTACGCAGCGGTTGCAGTGAAGATTTCGACTCTCGACGTCCCCGAATCCACAAGCATCATTAGACCACCCGCAAAAACAGCGGTGAACACGGCAATGATGCCAAGTAGCTCTCCTATAGTATGCAGTTGAGCGAGAACTGCGATTGCAACGGTAGGAAGAAGGCAGGCTACGATGGTGGCTATGAAGGAGGTGAAGCGTAGCATTGGTCCTTCTCTGTATGAGGTTATAGTCGGCTTCTCGGGGTCTGCTGTTTTCTGTACTGAGCTCTTGGGCTTGAAGCTTGGGAAGACTCCAAAAGTCCTCTTTCCCTTGGTCGAAGAAGCGAGGCGTTCTTTCTCCTTCACTTTATCGGTTCCACTCTCTTCATCAACTGAAGTTTGTTTTAGATTCTCCTTGCGATCTTTCAAGTACTGGTAATACGGTACGAACTCGTTGGCAACCCATCGAGCAAGGCCATCGACTTTGATGCCAGCACGAGGGACGACGAGATCAAATTTGGATTTCTCTGGCGCTGGCGTCCAGAATGGACTGCGAATAATTCCCCAGGTTCGGGACCAGAGAGAATTTTGCTGTGGAGTGGCCACACCGTCCAGAGCTTCCCAGCTCTTTGAGCCCGGCCCTTGAATCTGTTCTTCTAACTCGCGTTTGCTCAGCCAGGTGCGAAGACTATTCACGTTGAAACTGTCAGCTTCTGGCAGGGCTGTGATCTGTGAATATCGGAGCAGTTCCTCATCTGTCATAACGGTTAGTAGAATGACTGTGTTGGAGTATGTCATTTACGTACGGTATTCCTTCAAAACCTCTCGTATCCTCTTCATCAGGTTATACTGCTTTCTAGCATTCACATTGTCTGAATCCTTGCCAAGTAATAAGGTGCTTGCTCTCACGCAACACAATTTTGCGTCGGGAAATGGTTCATTCTGGAAGTCTCTCCATTCCAGCCTATGGAGGTCTTCTCTCAATTTATCTAGCTCGGCTTGGTAGTAAAGCAGGCTTTTGATACTCAGATCTTTAAAGGATTGAAACGCTTCAAAGTCAGGGTAGTCCACAATCAGCTTGGCCAATTCAGGGTACCCTTGCAAGGGGCGATTGAGATCGTTCTCAACGTCGGGCTGGTGTTCGAACTCTCCGTGAGTATACTCATCAGGTGGAATCCGGCCAGCGGTGGACGGAGCCGATCCGATTTCTGTTTCGGTTGATGATAAAGCGGGGCTTTGAGAGTGGTTTGGTGGCAAATTGAGATTCAGCGTCATTTCAAAGCGCTTCCTCGGGTGATTTCGTTGTTTGCTTGGTTGAAAATCGTCTGATGGATTCCAATAACTTTAAAGAGAGCGCTCTCCAAAGTGGAACTCCAAGCAACCTCAGCTATAAGAAGGTAAGTCGTGTAAGGGGGCGCAGCTCTAGACTCTCTCGTGGTGTAACCTGGAGCCGCAGCCTCAGAGAAGCCCTATCTGCAACTCCGTCCAGTGTTATCGAGCCTTGAGGTCCACTGCTTCAGTGCTTCGAATAATCATTGGCCTGCGACCCAGCAGATGCGGAGACAACTCACACTCCTCAGGCTCTCAGGCGAAGCAGAAGGTGGCTGCATAAAGTGAAAAATCACCCGTTCGCCTTGTGATGGCCCGGCCATTCCATTCGTTGGGGCGGCTGACCGACTGGCTTCCTTCCGCACTAGCTCTGCACAGCCGTGTTGAGGAAAGCATCTCAGAATTCAAGTGGGGAATCAGCTGTTGCTTGATGGCGTGCTTGATGGTGGAGACGCGGTGTGATAAATCTCCATCTCGCCCATCACCATGTACCGTCTCGCAAGCCAGTTCTCTGATGTTCTCTCCGGTCTTGCTTGCGTAGCAGAGCGCAGAGGCCCAGTATACACGTGCGCCCACTCAAAAAAATTAAATTTGTGCGACCGAGAAATCGTAGGGATTGTCGAATCAGCGGCGTTGTGCATCTCATTTCCCCCCTCCAACGCACTGTGGCGGTGCGACCGAGGGGCTTCATGGGTGGATGGTCCTGGAACAGAAGAGCGGCGTAGCTTCCGTTGGTCTTGTTGTGCAGTACGGTGTGAATTAGGCCTGGTGGCAAACTGGTGATAGTTTTGTGTTAGATTCCGGTTGTGGAATACCGGTTGACGAAGAAAGGTTCACCAAACAGATCCGGGGAAGCAAGCCCTGGGGAAAGAATCGTAGAACATAATTGCAAGGGAAATCAAGTGGTAATGCGCTGGCATTGCGTCCCATCTACGCAGATTGGGGAGAGCTCATGTAGGGCAATGCAGCCCCCATGCAGGTATGAGGGAATCGGTGATGGGAGAGGCTCCAATCCTGCAAGGCATCTGGGATACCTGACGGGACTGATTGATGGCTTGCAGGTGGTAGCCTGATCTGCGACTACATGAACAGAACGCTGTCCCTCGACTACCTCAATCCGTTCTCTTCTCAAATGCGGCGCAAATGCCACTACGATGATACTTCACCGCACGATGCTCTCACTCCTGCCCAGCTTACCCTCAGTCGAACAATTAGCAAACATCCAAAGCCACTTGGCTTGCTGCGGAACTTGCCAGCAGCTTTTGTCGAGCCTGAATAAAAATATATTCAGAACGACGCTTGGGCGATGATGGGGAGGAAGGGCCTCGAGGATCCCGCAGACTATCTATACGAGCAGACCCCAAGTCACGCGACGCTTGGTGCGGCTCGCACACCGTGCACCGAGAATATGGGCGTCGGCGCGTGGAGAATAGGGGGTCTTCATCGGGAACCATTCCTCAAGGAATGTTGATGGTGTCGACGGTGTCGACATCTGCATCATTCCACTCCTAGCCCGAATCTGCGGTACATACCCACACAACACCACCTCGTCGCCGTCAGCTTGCCGAGTTATGAGCCATTCACGAGCGCTCGAAGCGTCGCCGCCGCTGACCAACCCACAACACCGCCACAGCTGAGCAACCATCTTCGCTTCAAACATTGCCACAAGAGGAGAAACAGTGGCACCTTGGGCAATTGCCTCGCGGAGCCTCGTTGACTGCCTGGGGAAAAGCAATTACGGGATAAGCGCCCATAGACGTTTTCGCTCACCGGGGGGGAGCATGATCAGAGATCCAGGTTTCACCCTGGCATCTCCCAGTAAGCTGGCTATTCGTGCAACCCCAAGGCGGGAAAATGGCCCCCATGAGGCTTAAAAGTGATGGGAGATGATCCGATCGATTTGCGCAGCCCCCAGAGATGCCAATGCTTCCCGCAGGCCTCCAGCGAGGCTCATACTGCTGCCGGTCCATCCCAGTGCAAGGCACCGTATAAGAGAGGACAACCTGCCCGAAACTGCAGCTCCTATCAAATCAATCACTCCTCAGCTATTACTTGCAGCACTACGTGTACCTGTGAAAACGCAGAAACTTTGCCACAACAAGCGCCATCATGTCGAGTCCACCAGCAGCAAATGGTATGGCTTGCCTCTCATCAATGTCTGCAACACTTGACCACGACTCTTGGCTCACATTCCTATAGTACGCAATGGTTTTTTGTCTGTGAGTTCTGCAGATGGCGCGAATTCGCCTTCTGCACGTCGCCGCTCGGCTTCGGTCACTCCGTCCGTCAGATCCAGTAGATCGCGAATCACTCTCGTCGAAGAAAACCCCGAGCTAGCCAGCTATTATGGCCCAGACACCGACGAACCCTATAACAAAACCACTACAAAAGTCTACGCCCCGAGGTATACTTGGTTCGAGCACCTGCTTGGATTGTTCTGCATCAACGTGGCAGCGCGAAAGGAGCCCATCGTGAGAGTTGAGGAGCCTGAGAACAAGGTAGGCTGACTTTAATGGGCGCAAATTGTGATCTGCAGACCACGGCTAACTTTCACGCCCACAGATGTCTGTAGACGAAACCGACTCACCTTGGATTCTGCCGGTGTACGTGCTGTCCAGCAGAAAGGATAGCAATAAGCAGTTTGTTCCCAAGGAAGGAAAATGTACCATCGATACCGGCAACCACCAAGGGAATATCGTGTCTCGGGAATTCGTCCTCAACGTCCTCCAGCTGCCCCAGGCAAACTTTCAGCAGCTGACCAAAGAGGAAGAGAAAGGCGCCATCGGCATCACTGACCACAAATTCATTCCAGTAGCCGCAATTTACCTGACGTGGTATCACAAGAAGAGCACACGGGTTTTCCGTAACATGCGGTTTCTCATATCCCCATATCAGCACTATGATCTTATCATTGGTGCCCGTTCCATTCGAGAGCACCAGTTACTCGATGTGCCGAACTTGATGACCAAGGGCGCTGGCCTTCTTGGGAGATCAGCAGTCAACGCGGGCAAGCCGAAAGGTGCGACAGATTCCATGTTTACTGGTCGTCATTCTCAATGCTAACGGCGCGATTAGACTCCGTGAAAATGGCGCTCCAGAAACAGGTGCACGACGCCGACGACCGGGTCAACGGTTTGAAAGAACAAAAGAATCAGGAGGTTAAAGAGGGGGAGGACACTACAAAAACCGAAAGGGATCTGGCCGCAGCCAAGGAGTCGTTAGCTGCTGCGAGAAAGGCCCTGGCCGACTACGAAGCCAGTGTCAATGCGCAGAATCTCCAAAAAGCATCAACAGCAAAAAACAATGTCCCTGCAACAGACGAAAGCTCTCACTCGACCGGGAGCGACAGTGAAGCATCGAACGCCAAGCCAAAAAAGAAGGGCAGCTGGAGCCTTCGGTCACGAGGACCCCAGGCACAAACCATTCGATAAAGCTCTCCACCCGCGCCGTGTTGGGCTAATGCCAGCTTATACTCCGCATTGATCCGCACGGCCTATGATGGGTCCCGCGACCCAAGAAGATGTTGTCAGCACCTGGAAGGACGAGATAAGGTTCTTGCCTCCGACAAAGCGGAAATTAGTTCTCACCTTCACTACTCCAGAAAAGGCGTGTGACTACGTGCCCATAGACCTTTCCTCAGGCCAACCCCTTTTCGAGGACCCACTTGAGCAGAAGGGGTGCCGGCCTCAGGTAGAGAGTTCAAGTCTGAAGGAGCTCCCCCGATCCAATGTTACCATGAGATTGTGGATTGGGTGGGGGAGTTGAAGGCGCCAATTCATTGGCGGATTGTGATCGAGGTGATCGTTGAACTATCAGCCAGGTACAGAAGCCAGTGTGGTGATGAAGGATTTGCAGCACCCGCTTTTTGAGATTACAGCGTAATGACAGAATGCAATAATATCGCCAAGACGAGGAAGTCAGAATTGAATATCTTATTTCTTTGCCTTTGTCTTCCTGCCAGACGCCGCGCTTACCCTACACAAGAGGTGAAAGAAGACGCTATTCATACAATCAGGTATTGCCTGCCATCACTCAATGTGGCCTTCCCCTGATTTCAGATTATTCAATTACTCGAGTCCAGAACGCAACCCAAATAAAACATGGTCCGATCTTAGCTCGAAGTCGCTTCCCCATAAAGTTCTCGGCTTCCCATTCACGATCCAACACCCTTCCCATCACCAAGTAACCTCGCAATTAAAACATACGTGAAGACCACGGCGCCCGCAACCAATAACTTATTTCTCTGAATCCAGCCCCTGCCCTCCTCACCCACGGCTCTTCCCCCTTCGACCACAGCCCCAACAACAGCTTGACTCCCACTTGGCCGCCTCAACGCCATTCCTGGTGTACAGTTCTGCCCACTCGCCCCGGCCTCTTGTATGACATTCCCCGTCGCCGAGTCAATCCTGTTCTCCTTCATCCACTTCCAATTCTCCTTGTCGAGTTCCGGCCATTCGGCCCTAAATTTCGCGCCTCCATCCCCAGCCTTCACATTCCCCTTCTGCACCGTCTTGCCATCCTTATAGCTGCCCCCGCCCGTCGAGTTCCACCACCTTGTTCGACCAGCAGCCCACTTTCGCTCAGCCTCGGAGGCACCGACGGATCCGGTCGTCATCTCTTCGCTCGTCATGAAGGAGAGCAGGCCGATTAGGATCGTGGAGACTTCCCATGCAGGGTTGAAGGACTTGGGGTGGAAGTCGGAGATTGAGAGGCAGAGTCGGGTCGAGGGCTGGAAACGGCCGGAGGGGGTGTGCATTCGGATTGCGGGGGGGGCAAAGGGGTAGTTTGGGGGAAAGATCAGGGTGCCCCAGTATTGACCGTTGTGGTATGGAGTATCTGGGGGTCCGGTGAGGATGTAGTGCCATCTAGGGAAGAAGTTGTTAGTTGGCTTGAGGGAAGGGGCAGGAGAGGGTGGACGTACTCGAGGATGTTGGACTCAGAGGGGTGGGCGATGATGTATGGTGGTGGATTCTCGGAGATCGTTTTGTATTCGCGGGTTAACTGCTTCCTGTCAGTATCTCCTTCTTTCTTTAGGGGCCAGAAGAACGTACCCGCTTGTTGGCAGCTCGACTAGCCATCGTGCAGTCGTGGCCGAGGCTGCAATGATTATCAAAGCGTTTGATGTAGAGATCGTGGTTGCGGCGTGGCTGCGGTGCGCGAAGTCGTCGACAGAGTACAGGAAGTATTGAATGAATGTACGAAGAGAAGAGGCCCCGGGATTGAAGATTTTGCTGTTGTGCGCTTTATACTTGTAGGAAATTGAATGTCCTTGCTCGATGATTCGAGCAAGCCCCAAAGGCTGAGCCACGACAAAAGTTGCAGCCTTAAAAGCTCATCAGGCACCAGCGAATTTCTCGGCACATTTGAGAAGCAGCTCGACAGTTTCACGAGATCGACGACAACGAGCCCACCATGGCTGATCCCGTGGATTCCGGAGACGAGGTGAGTTTCATTGTTTACTATTTAGGAGTTCCGGAGTGACGGGAGATCAATGGCTAATTTCTAGACGTACAGCTCTTCGAGAGCCTTCGTAAAGTCGATCCGAAGAAGGTGGAAGAGAAAGCGAAAGAGCTTGCTGAACGAGAGGCTGCTCACAATGCAAAAGCGCAGCAGAGACTGGCGGAGCTGGTGTGTTTCTTCTTTTAGAAACAAAGTTATGCTAAAAGCAGCAGATTGGCATCAATTCAACACTCCCAGTCACCATCTCCTCCATCCGACTTATTGGTGTCGCCCACACTCGACGTTCATTCCTCGACCGACTCTTCAATCCCCTCCTCAGCGCGAATAGAGATAGACCATACACATTAGCTGAGGCATTGAACGAAGTTGGCAGCGTAGCAAGCAAGCTCCAAAGATTTGGTACTTCTCCCGCTTCCCACCAGGCCAGCTCAATTTAACGGTCCCAGATATCTACCACCCCGGAATCCACACCTTCATCGACCGTCCCTCTCCTACCGACCCTAACTCCACAGTTACCGACATCGACATCTTCCTCCAGGCTCGAGAGCGCGGCCGAATATCCCTGAAAACTGGTACAGATCTAGGCAATGTGGAGGGCTCAGCATACGGAAACCTCACATGGCGGAACATCTTCGGAGGCGCGGAATCGCTCACTCTAAACGCGTCGGCTGGAACTCGTACAAGGTCAGCATACCAGGCAACATTCGACGCCCCAGTCCTTAGTGATCCAGATACAAGAGCCACGATCGACGTATTAGCTAGCAGCACACTGAAACCCTGGGCAAGTCATGAAGAAGTGCTGAAAGGAGCAGGCGCGAAATTTAGCTGGGCGACGAAATCAGGAACGAGGCATCAAGTAGGATATACCGGCGTTTGGAGACAGATCACTGGATTAGAAGGAAATGCATCACCGACTGTTCGGCATGATGCGGGAGACACAGTGAAGAGCAGCATTACACATACCTGGCTTGCTGATCGAAGAAACCACCCATTTCTGCCCAACCGTGGCTATCTTCTGAAAACAGTCTCAGAGATTGCTGGTTGGGGTCCGTTACAGGGAGATGTTGCATTCTGGAAGAGTGAGGTGGAAACTTCTGGCGCGGTACCGATTCCCATCCCTGGAATCAAAGGCGATAGTGGGGTGAGCTTCACAGCAGGTCTAAGAGCCGGAATGTTATATCCTCTTGCTGTGGGATTTGGATCAGAAACTAAGCATAGCCGGATCAACGACCGATTCCAGCTTGGTGGACCCACAGATGTTCGTGGTTTCAAGATTTCCGGTCTAGGACCTCGAGACGGACCCGATGCTGTGGGAGGCGATGTCTACGCCGCGGGATCTGCAAACCTTTTGATTCCATTCCCGAGAATTGGAAAAGACACCCCTCTCCGCTTCCAGCTTTTCGCAAATGCAGGAAGGTTATTGGCTCTCAAGGATAAGAAGACCACGAGCGACAGCGTTTATAGCACGGCTGCACAGCTAGGTGAGGGAATACCCAGTATGGCGGCTGGAGTGGGTATTGTGTACGCGCATCCAGTGGCTAGATTTGAATTGAACTTTAGCTTGCCGCTTGTGATGAGGAGGGGAGAGGAGGGCAGGAAGGGGTTGCAGTTTGGGGTGGGGATCAATTTCCTGTAGATGAAAGTGGAGGGCAAAAGGTGTGAAGTGTATATATGTACATTGTACGATTCACGCGTGAGTAGTGATATAAATCAACAACACAACTTCAGAAGTTCTAGGTAGCCTAGGAAGTATGTGTCAGGGACATATGGTGACGCGGCCTTGAAAAGTTCAGGCTTTTCTGAAATTGGGTTGAAAGAAGAGCCTACTCTCCCGAAAGTCCGAGGAAGTGAAATGTCAAGCACCTGGAAGATTGGAATTGGCAAGTCTTCTGTTGATCGCTGGATTGAAGACTTTCGTGGATAAGGAAGCAATGTCCCGGCATCGGTCTTATTGATACCGACACGGTGGTACTGGTGGTACAGCGTTATATTTGTTCGAGTCCAGTCACAAATGGACCCCTTCGCGAAGGGCATATGCTAATTAAGAATGCCCTATTGTTCCCGGTTGGTGTATGCTATTCGCGAATAGCATCTGCTTCTCTAGTAAAGAACTCTAGGCTATTCTTGACAAGCATATGACAATGGCGAATATGAGGCTACTCTCAGCTGGCTCTAGTATAACTAAAGGAGAAGCACCCCCTTCAGGCTAAACTAAGGACACTGTGAAGTGTATTTAGTATGCAAACATTGGATAGTAACACCAGGAAAATAGCAAAGGATGGGAAAATCAAGCTTGCAATCAATGTGGGAGATAGAAAGTAGTAGGAACACTTCACTGGTACTTCATAGTTTACGTTCTAATTAGACGAAGTAGGGTAGTAAAGGCATTCTCGACTAGCATAGGCCCTTCGTGAATGGCTTCATAGTAGTGTGCTCCTTCTTGACTGGCAGTGTGCGAAAAAATTAATTAGATTAATTAATTAATTCATGAATATTCATGAATAGCGTGAATAGAATTTGATTAACGTGATACTTATGTAATTTGATTAGATTAGAATAATTAATTATGATTATTCATGAATACCTTGATTAATGTACACGTGACCGCAAGCTAGCCTAATTAAGTAAGGTTCTTGCTCTAGCACTACCTTAGCGAGCTTTTCTCTTTAGGAGCAAGGTAGTACTAGAGCTAGATCCTTACCTAATTAGGTTAGCCTATTACGTGCTGAGGTCACGTGTACATTAATTAAGGTATTCATGAAAATAGCGTGCATGGCGAGCCACGTATAAGCTACCTTTAACCTCCCTGGTATACGCTTACTCTAGGGGGGGCTAAAAAACACGAGCTCTCTAGGGGCTAAAAAAAATGATTTTTGGCAAGCTTCTTAGTCTTTTATTCCATAGCAGGGAATTATAGTTATTTTCTCATTTCTTAACCTTAATACCTAGCGAAGTATTAAGGAGAAGTTAATAGACCCTACGTTACAAAGTTATCCTAGAATACTTACTACCGCCCCTGCCCACGTGACCTGGGGAGTTTATAGTAAATAGCTTATTCTATATTATATAACCTGGCCCAAATCTGGGATAATACCACGTAGTAGTATTAGCCCTCATTTCTCCTCATTAGATAGGTAATTAGGCTTATAGTTATTACATAATTCGTATTTACCGTCACGTGTGGGTAATATTTAATACTAGACTATTAATACTTTAAGATAACCCCAAAATTAATATAATAACTATTAACTACCTAAATAATAACTAATTTCCTACTTAGGAATTCTGCTAGGGCTATAGCTAAAGTATATACTTTAGTATTCGTCTATCCTAAGAGGAACTCGCCTATATAGGGGTACTAGTAGCCTATAAAGGGTCTACTTAAAGCCTACCTAAGAGAATTAAGACAGGTTTCTTAATATATTAACTATAAATTATTACTTAAAGGGAACTTAGAAGTCTTCTATTTCTAAAATAATATATATATAGATCTATTTTCCCCCTACCTACCCTACTAAATCTCTCTCGACTCTTAAAGCTCAGATATTAAATATAGAACTAATTAGTACCTATTTTATATAAGCCTCTAATTACTATATATTTAATATAAGAGCTTCTAGTTCATAAGAGTTAATATAACTAAGATAAGTATATATAGTTTAGTGGATCTTCTCGAGGTATTACTAAGTATTTAGTCCATATTTTCCTACTATAAAGATAAATATTACTTTAACTACTAAGAAATCTAGCTCTAGGAATAGGAAATCGTAGCGCTAGCTATAATTAAGAACCGCTCGATGAAAGGCTCTACCTATACTACTTATCTTAGAGGCGTAATATAGATTTATCTCATATCTACTATAAAAGGCAAACTCGTTAAATAATTAGAATACGTTATTAATATTATTATATAGTTTCGTTTACCTTACGAGATAGCTTAATTACTATACTTATAGAGGATTGGAAGATACTATAAGAATAGTTAGTAGGGTATTAGAGAAATTTTATCCTCTATAATTATCTTACTTAGTAAAGTACTACTTTAATTAATAGTCTCTAAAGGATTACTATTTACGAGAGGATAGCTAGTAAGGGGAGGTTACCTAGACTATAGACTAATACTAGCTTAAGGGCTAATAGCTATACTATTACCTAGGACATTATTAGCTTAGAGGTAAAATGAACGGTTAACTAGAGTAGACTAGTTACTATAATACTAGTAAGGGATAAGGTTATTAGTAGACTAGTTATTATATTATATTCTAATAGAGAACTCTCTTTAGGTATATTAGGATCTCTTTTACTAGTTTTAAAGTAGATAAAAGATAGCTAGAGTATAAGACTACTAGGTATAATAGAGCTAAGTAGTAGAAGGATACGTACTTATAATAAGGGTTTGGAATCTCTAGATAAGATTAAGATAATCTAGTCTCTAGTAAAGGTAAGAGGGCGGAAGGATATATGCTTATATTAAGGGTTATATCTAGAGTAGGCGTCTAAGACGGATATCTAAAGTAGGTATCTAAGTTAGGTATCTTAATAAATATCTAATATAGGTATCTAGAGAAAGTATCTAAGGTAGGTATCTAGAGCAGGCATCTAAGGTAGGTATCTAGAGTAGGTATCTAAGGTAGGCATCTAAAGTAGGTATCTAAGGCGGGTATCTTAATAACTATCTAAGGTAGGTATCTAGAGTAGGTATCTAAGGTAGATATCTAGAGTAGGTATCTAAGGCGGGCATCTAAAGTAGGTATCTAAGGCGGGTATCTCGGTAAATATCCGAGGATTATTACCTAGGGAAGGCTTCGAAATTAGTGAATCCTAAGTACTTAATTAAATATAACATATTCTAAAGGTAAATAAGCTATTATTAGCTTAGACACGCTTAATATTTAATAGTTTTAAGACTCTATAAACTCTAGATATCTTAAACCCACTATATAACTCTATAATCTCTCTTATAAGTCCCCCCTTACTTAATATAGAGTAGATACTAATATGCCCCTAGTTATCCTATTATACTAATACTTAATTATTAAGAATCGCGATTATATAGATTATCTACTATTAAGCTTTAATATATACCTACTTTACATCTAACGTAATTAGCTTACTACGTTAGTTATAAGAGTAAATACTTAATATTCCGAATTACTACTATAATTATTATTACTAACTACTTTTAAGAAAGATAACGTCTTCGACCTCTCCTTATATCTCTAATAATAAATAAGTATAACTAGCTAAGGATAATAGTAGTATAGGTAGTTCAAAGGAAGGATTACTAGGACTATCTAAAGCACTTATATTAGCGGGGTAACCTAGAAGATAAGATATAAGATTCCTATAATTATATTATAACTAATACTACTTAACTAATAAGGTATTAAGATCGAGATATTTTATATAGAGCTAGATATAAGTATTAATTTAGATACTAATAAGCTAGCTTTCTATCTTAGTTCCCTAGCTAGTCTATACTAAGTACCTTATATTAAACCCAGCGCCCCTATATAATTATATTATAATCTAAAGGCATACTACCTAGGCGTTCTAAGTATCGGAAAACCGGGCAACTTTAATCTCTGCTTCTATCCTTAAAAGAGTAGAATTTACATAGATCTTAAGATACTATATATTCTTTATATTATGATTTAATAGAAGGTCCCTCTACGTGACTTCGAAAACATTTTTAATCTCTTCGTACTACCCGTGAAAGTCGTAAGTAAGTCCAAGTTTAACTATATTTAGGGCTTAAAGAGCTTCCTCCTAAAGAAACTAGAAGGCTTACTCTCGAATATTAAGTTTTAGATAGAGTAGATAGGTATCATGGAAGTTTCTATAGTAATAGTATAGGAGGTTCATAATTAGTTATAGGGAATAGGGATAGATAAGTCTAATCTTCTAAAGTTCTTTAGTTCTCCTAATTCTAATTAGAATCTCGATACATGAGTCTATAATTTCACTTAACCTCTTTAGAATATAGCGTTTTCACCCAACTCTTATATATAGCTAGCTTAGGTCTACTATAATAAATATTAATCTAACCTAATAGTTAGGTCTCTTTCCCTATAAGGTAGGATAGTGTAACGCTTATATCTAGTATATTAGTATATATATTAAGACCCTAAATATAACATAAAAGTAAGTAGGAAAAGCGGAGAGGCTATAAAAGACAATAAAAATATAATATAGTAAGAGAGGTTAAAATACGGGTCACGGGGCCCTTATATAGTAAGGAGTCTCTGCTATAAATAAGGTATCTTAACTTAGGCCATCCGTTACATCTACCGGTAATACCCCAGAACCCGACTTAATCTTATATAAACTATAGAGGCCCAAAGTATACCTTTCCCTCCTATTAAAACTATATCCTTATATAGTAAACTCCGCAATAACTAGATCTCTAGTATAGAACTCATTTAGTATTAATAGTAGGCCCGCGAGCCCTCCCGTATATAGAGACCCTTTATAAAGGAAAGGAAAGCTATCTATTTAAACGTCCTAGTTCGGTCTTATACTAACTCGGGCAAGAGTCCCTATATCTTACTTAAGGGATATAGAGCCCTTTATATCCTTAGCTATTAGTCTAGTCTTATAGAGTCAACGTACTATAGTAGTATCTTTATCTATAAGATAGAGCCTGCACCTATAGTATACTTTCGCCTTAGGGTTATCCTCGTAATAATTCATCTCCTTAAGAGAGTAGAAACCCGAGGTATTAAGATAACCTTAGATTAAGAGCTTAGTGTCCTACTTAACTTCTCACCCCTCGGGGTTAGTATAATATTCCATAAGCTTGGGTTAACCCTTCCTAATAAATCGGAAGCTATCGTAGTCAAGGTCTACTATCTATAATAGGTAATTCTCGAAGTAGCGGATACTAACGGGGGGTTCTAAGGCTATAAGAGGGTCAGTATTAGTTATTGGGCCAATATTATCCTTTATAGCGGAATTATTAGCTCCTATACTAGAATCATAACCCTTTATACTAGAATTATTATTTCTAGTAGTAGAAATACTAATATTCAGGGCGGAATTATTAATTCGCGAGGTTAAGACATTATCCTTTAGGCTAGAATTATTATCCTTCGGGGCAGAATCCTCCCCACTTACTATAGCGGGTAGGTCGCCTTCTTTAGTACTAAAGGAAATAGTATAATTTAGCTCTAAGACGTTATTAAGTATATTAGGGGACTTATTAAGTACCTTAGCTTTCTTTATTAAAGGGCTATAGCTAGGATTATCCATACTATAGTACTTTATTAAGCTCTTATTCGCGGTAATCATTATTCCTATAGGCTATATTATTAGCTAAGTAAAAGGGCCACAAAGTAGATTCGGTACCTTCGAGGGCTCTACTAGTACTATATACCTACTAACCCTTTATTTATCACCTTACCGATATTATAATATAATTAAAGACGGTTAGTTAGGTATAAAAGAGGGTATAGAATAATATTAGTATAGATATGAGGAGTATTATCTATAGAAGTAATTAGAGAAGTAGAATCGAGAGAATCTAATATACTCTAAAGCATAACCCCTTATCCTTTCCTTTAAGTAATAGGAATAGATTATAAGGTATAGAATAGAAACAAGTTAACTTATATATAGAAATAAGAGTAGATAGAAGTATATAGAACTAGAAACTCGTAATATAGAGGGTATTATAGATACTCCCGGGGGGGGGGGGGGGGAATAAACTATCCGGGGGCGTTTATAAGGTTTAAATACTCCCTCCTCTCGTCTAATATAGTTATTAAGTATATTATAGCCCGTCCCGCCTATATTACTACCTCTTTATACGTTATACTACCCGCCCTCTCATTAAGTATTTCGAAATCTATACTAAGGGCGCTTACTAGCGGGAGAGCTAGTTATAGAAGGCGGGCTATTATATAACTACTAGTATTTAGTATAGCGGCTATATTAGTAAGCAGGAATATTGAATTATCTTAGAGGAGTAAAGTATACGGGAATAGAGAGAGTATCGAGATATAGTATTATTAACTTTATAATTCATATAAGTACCCTTAAAGAAACTAGTGAGAACGATATACTTAGTAAAAGGCCCGCTAGGGTAAGATAGATATAAGTAATACTTATAGTATTAAGGAGATAGTATACCCCATTAATCTACTAGGGAGGCTTTATAGTTCATAATAATCTAGGAGGTAGCTAGAGGTATTAAGCAGGGTACTATCCGCCTAGCTTAAAGGGTTAAGTTTCGAGTCTAGGGCAGGTTAGTGATTCGATATATAGTAGATAATACCTAGGATAGTAGTAAGAGGAGAGCTTAAAGAGTAATCTCGTGCGAGTCTCCTTTAGGAATAGATTATTAAGGTTTACGGGGGCATAATTCCTAAGTCTACTATAATTATCGGTTTATATAGCGAGAGAACTCAGGTAATACCGGAATAGGTAAAGGATCCTCTATCTTATAAAAATCTATATTATATAATTAAGGCATTATAGCTAATTATAAGGTTAAAGAGAAGAGCTAGAATCTAGTTATAGGTTTTATTATTAATTATAAAATAATTAATAGTATAACTAGACAAATTATAGCCTAGTATTAAGTAGTAGGTAGTCGATTTGGCGGGCCGCTAGTTAATTTACTATTTAAGCTATACTATTTAAAACCGAAATCTTACTTATAGTTAAGCTATTAAATATAATCTCGTATTTAATACCTAAGTAATTAGTGCCTTAGTATTCGAGTAATTAGTGTCTAGTAGCTAGTTACCAGCGGGTTTTAGTATCTAAGTAACTAAGCACCTATATACCTAAGTATCTAGTATCTAGTATCTAGCGTCTAGTATCTAAGTAACTAAGTATCTAAGTACCCACTCACCTAAGTATCTAATATCTAGTA
>JAJTUS010000278.1:0-49601 GCA_021399465.1 Hyaloscypha sp. PMI_1271 | reverse complement strand
AACCGAAACGTCATACGACAGGTACGTAACGTCTAGTGGAAGTGACGATATAATTAGTGAGATTATTAAAGTAGACTTATAGCTTATTCATATTATCTAAGCTAAGTAGGAATAGAGTCTTTAAGAGTATAATATAGAATTATACTTACCTAATTAGTATTTCTATAACTATAGAACTAATAGAAGTAGAAGAGCCTATACTAAAGTGGACTATAACTTGACCTTTAGTACTCTCGTCGAGAGCGACGCTATTATTAGTTCGCTATAGAGCTTGGAATTAATCGAGACTAATAGTTGAGTATTTGGAGGCTCCGGTATTAATTACAATTCCGTAAAAGCATTAACTACTATATCTAGACATACCTCCTACTATAAAGGTCTAGGTATCCTCTATAAGTAGTTCTTTAGGTTCTACGGTATAGTTCTCACCTATTAACTAGTGTGTAAAGGAAAGAGAGGTAAGTTCATCTATAAGGCTATTAGCTATAGTTATTAGTACTTTAGGAGCTCGTACGTCAAGAGTTTAATCGTTAGGTGGTTATATGTCCGAAGCGGCTAAGAGACTCTTAATAGAAGTAAAGAAGGAATCTAAGTATTAGTATTCGTCCTCTGCTTCTACTTCATCTATATCATTAATCATATTTATTAAAAGAGCCTTAAAATCATTACCTAGATTATCCTCACTATTCTAGTATATCTCCTATTCGCCTTCTATATAAGCTATATATTAGAGGTAGGAATAACTAAACTCTTAATTAAAATTTCGGGAGTTCGGGGCCTTAAACTAATAGAGGTTTCTAGCTCTAAATCAAGCCTTTTTGTCTTATTATTCCTCTAGCGAATACTTCCAGGAGCAGTAGTCTAGTTTCTTATATATAAAGCACGACTTCGGGGCGTTTGAATTACTATTACTATAGCGGGGCTTATAGGGAGTCGAGTAGCTATTATAGTAATTATTACGATTTCCGTAGTTGTTATGATTTCTGCTTTCGCGGCTATAACTATAGTCATTTCGACGGTTTCCGAACTAATAGTTATTTAAATAGAATCGTTAATTAGTAAAGAAGGTAGATTCGCCGTTAATCTATTATTACTCCTTCTCATACATAGTAATAGAGGACTATAGCTTATAGATAAGCTAGCCGAGATCCGTAGGAGGGTCTAAAACTACGTATTAGTATACCAGAGAGCCTTAGTAAGTAGTAATGATCTTATTATATAGGAATTTAGTACTTTATAGGGCAGTTATAAGTCCGAACTATAGTTGATATAGCTCGTTAATTAGAATCTAAATAACCTCAAATATCGACTTTTTAGGGTACTTAGCCGTCGTGGAATTCAAGTTAGTAGTATTCTATTTATCTAGGTTTCATTATTAATATTTAGGACCTTCGAAGAAGTTATGAATATTCGTATAAGCTACTTTATAGGTTCATTGAGATAAGCTATTATTATAAAAGAAGTCTTATACTAAGCCCTTTAGTATAGTAGGGAAAGCTCTTATAAGTATATCTTACGGGAGATCTATACGTTAATAGATATTAAAGAAGATAGTGAGTTTGTAGTTAAAACTACTATTAGTTCCATTATACTTCTAATCTTTAGTATAGATTCTAGCTACTTCTCTAATAAGCTTTATAGCCGGGATTACCTAAGGAGCTCCTGGGTTAAATAGTAATAGTAGTAGTAGTAGTAAAGTAGGTTAGTCGATATTCTATATACCTTATTCTAGTAGTAGTAGAGGTTGGGGTTAAGGTTAAGGTAATAGAGGTAGTAGCTAAATATTCGGTATATTAGAGCTCCTTCTAAAGTTACGAAAACCGAAGTAATAGGCCTATTCTTGAGATCTACTCTCACTAGACTAAATTGCGTAATATCGTCTTTATTCCATATATACTTTATCTCCTCGTTAATAATATTAAGTAAGGATTAGGCTATAGTAAGGCGGTTTGTGTTCTAGTTAATAGAAACGCCACTATACCGAAGATAGGATCAAAGGCACTATAATTTAGTGCGGTTATATTAATTAAAGGCTAGAAGGTTAAAGCTTTTGAAGTTATCCTTAAATAGATCCTATAGGTTATTATCTATAGTTCTATCTATAGAGTACTAGTATAACTTAGTGTCTAGATACTCCTAAAGATCCTCCTTCGTTATAGTCACCGGGTTAATCCTATTCTCCTATTTCTTGATCTTCTCCTTCCACTTATCTTTATCTATATTAACCCTTTAGAATATATATGGTTTCAATAAGGGAATAGTTCAAAGGTAGAGTAGTTTATAGTAAGTTCATAGAAAGGTATTAGTAGTTCATAAATATCTTAGTCACAAAAATTTCGTCCATAATAAGTAATTTAGGGAGCGAAATATCGAGTTTTCCGGAGGTATTCTGAAGCTTAAAGGGGCTTAACTTAATAGTAAAATCGAAGTAGGAGCGAGTCTATAGGGCTTCAGGGTCATACGGTTCCAGAGGAGGGTCTATAGTAGTATATAAGTAGAAAGTTAGTTACTAAGAAGGTAGTCTTAGTACTAAACGAGGTTATTTTTGAAGGATAATTAAACTAGATAGTTTAGTTAAATAGTCAAAGGGCTAACCGCTTTCTAATTAGTAAGAGCTAATCTCTTCTCCTTAGGCTACTAAATACTTTACCGGAGTTGATATCAGTTCCCCTCTTTAACTAGGAGTAGATATTACTATTTTAGGCTACCGAATACTTTACTAATAGTAGGACCTTCCTCTAATCTATATATATAAACTAATTAGTATCGGTTCACTAGTAACACGTAGCACCGTCATATAGTCGTGGAATACTAATTGCGTTAGTTAGTAAAGTAGTTATATTCTATAAGTAGGGATTATAATATTGAGGTTCTAATATACGATCCCTAAATACGCTAAGCCTAATTAGTGCTAGTGTCTGGCATGTCCCGTTTCCCGCATGTCTCATGTCCCATGTCCCATTTCCTATATACAGGAAGCGAGGTCATGTGACATAAATCACATGACCTCCGGGAAACCATACCAATACTTTATATATATATAAAAAGTTCTTTAATATATAATAAGTCGAAGACTACCTAGTTATTTAATCTATAATAATTAGTACTTATTAATAATAATAATTAAATAAATAATTACTTACTAAGTTAAGGGAATCGAGTATTTTCTATATTAAAAGCTTTAATTTGAGCTTCTAATAGCCGTCTATTTTCCTGGTTATACTTAAGACCTATAATAGTCTTTCTAACCTTTCTCTAAATAGATAAATCTATAATTTATTAATAAATCTCATATATATTATATAGGAAACTTACTTATTACTTGTTCTTCTTCTTCTCCTTCTTCTTTATCTTCTCCTTCTTCTATTTCTTATTCGTATAAGTCCATAGAATAGGAGGTATTATAGTTATTCTTAATAAGAGCTTTTAAAATATCTTGAATTACTAAATTCAAAACATGAGCTATATAAGGAATATCTCCTTGAAATTTAATGCCTTCCTTATTATAATGCTTTATAAAAGCCTTTAATAAGGTATTATTTAAGCTAGCATTATCTCGAGTAATACTAAATAAAATATATTAGTAATTATATTATAGAAATGTAATTTTATTACTTACCTAGTAATATTATATTCAATATTATATTATTTTAAAGCATCTAATAAAACAGAAAGTATATAAATACTAGAGTATATATCATTTAAGTCTTTCATAGCTAATAAATAAGATTTTAATTTAAAATCCTTATTTATAAAGTATCTAATAATATATTAGTATAAGTTTTACTTAATATTATAAGGATATATAAACTTATATAGTAATTCCAAGGAAGGCCTTTTAATTTATAGCTATCCAAGCGTCTAAAGTAATAGAGAAGGTTCCTTGAGAATTAATATTCTCTTATAATTCTTCTTTAATATTTAAACTCTTTTCTATATAGCTTAAATTAAGCTCGTCCTTAAGTGTTTTCTTATATAAAGGTAGGACTTAACTATAAAATATTAGTTTATATAGTAATAATAATAATATAAGTACTTACTAGTTTAAATATTTTAAAAGTACTTTAAAGCTCGGAGTAGTAACTACTCGAAAAGAGATATTATTACTAATAATAAAGCTTAATAATAATCTCTTAAAGTAACTAATAGTAAAGCTATCTTCTCTTTAGCCTAATTATCTATTAAAAAAACTATTTATAGTTAGTTGAGAGACTTGAGAAGAAGAAGCTTCGGTTTCACCTAATATATAATTAGTATATAATTCTTTAAATAATATTAATTAACTTACTATTTTTCCCACTATTAGAAAGACTTTTAAGATTAATAAACTTATGTGAGTTTCGAAAGTGAGCTAAATAATTACTCATTTAACCATATATTCATTAATTTAGCTATGTTTTTCTAAAGAATATTAGTTAATATAAAATTACTAAACTTTAAGATTATTAAGATTATTAACTTACGAACAGCCTTATATAAGGCACCGAAGCGTATATATACGAGCTTCTTCTAGGTTCTCTTAAATTGGATTTAAAGTCTTTTTTAAATAGCCTTTTTTAAAGAGAAGAGGTTCTTTATTAAGAGACCTTAATATAAAATCAGGGTGGTTTTGACTTATATTAAGCTTAATCGAGGATTACTGAGACATTTTCGAGTATATAGAGTATATATAAAGATATTTATAGTATAAAGTATTATTATAGGAGTAATGGCTAAAGATATATAGGGAATTATAATATTAAAGAAAGCGAGAGTTTAAGGAAAACCGTATATTCTTATAGAAAATTCTAATATTCTATAAGCTTCTTTATTATTCCCTTACTTATAAAGAACCGCTATATTTCGAAGGTTCTAGTCCTTTAATTTCTGATTTATAGCTCTTATATTAGTAATATAATATAATATATAAGTTATAGTAGTTCTAGTAGGATCGTAAAGGTTCTACCTCGCTTACCAAGCCTCACTACCACTAATTAGGTAGTATAGTAGCGCTAGGCTCGGGCCATCCCGGGGCCTTACTAAATTAGGCTAGCGCGTCACGTGCAAAGATCACGTGCACACTACTCAACTACTCTAGAAATACTCTAGAGTAGTTAAGTTAAGTATTAAGTAGAGTATAAGTAGTGAGAAATATAGTTGAGTAGAATATAAGTAGGGCCTACTACTCTACTCTACTCTACTCATTTCCTATACTACTCCCTACTAATATCCTCTACTTATTTAGCGGCTCGTATTCCTAGTAGAATCTCTATGATTTCTATATTATACTCTACTTACTTAGTATTCGTTTCCTACTCTTTTATTTAGATATCCCTAATCTACTTATTAATTTCCGTATCTTCTTCTATAGTAGATAGCCGGGGATTTGGCCACGGGCTCAGTTATAGGTTTAGCCGAACTTCGTCTTACTAGGTATTAAAATCGAGAGGAATTCGAATATTATAGCTTATATGAAGGCCCGTTTCGAGGGGAGTCTCTATGGGGATATCTACGTGGAGTTGAGGCTCGAATATAATAAAGTTAGTAGGTCTAATAGGCTAGCTTTACTATAGTCGATAGCGTCGATTACTTTCTAGATTTGCTCTCTTTACTTCTTCTATAATAGAATACTTTCTCGGCTATCTATTAGCTTTCTTTTGAGGTATATTATTCTCTTATTAAATGGGATAAGAGGCCTATATCTAAGAAGCTATTAGGAGTAAAGAGGTATTAAAAAACCTTAATTCGGTAAGCTAAGTGAATAGGTAATTAAACTACTTTAATTATATTAATTAAATAATAATGAACTATCTTACTTATATAATTTTATATTACTTTATTAATAAATATATCAATTAATAATTTCTTTATTATTTATAAATTTGAAAGGGTTTATAAGGGTATTATCGCGAGGGTTAAAAAACCTTAATTCGGAAGGTAGTAAAAATCCAATTCTATTAGCTATCGCCGAATTAGGAGGGGAAATTATCGAGACTACCTACTTTTAACCGGCTATATCTTCTACTATATTAATCATATGACTATTAAACTAGTTAGTCTTATATTTGAGGATTAATTACTTACTTCTATTACCAAATTTTATAAATCGACGAGGTTATATAGGTCTAACCTAGACTCTAATTTTAAGGTTCAACTTTTATTAGTAATTTATACCCTAAGTCAAAAAACTATCTATACCTTTTTAATATAAAGGCTTATATTAATAGGATTTAAATTAGGCTATTATATAGAGACTCCTTAGTTCTCAGATAATACTATTTATAGTCCAAGTTAGTATTAAATTCAAGTAGGTAGTATATAATAGGCGAGAATAGTTACTATACTAAATCTACTACTTATCTATAAAGTATATTTAACTTATGATCTATATATATAAGGAGCTACGGGAGTGTAAATATTAAGGATATAAGGGGGTATAAGGGTTACTAGAAGAGGTTATAATATATAAAGTATAGATATAGGACTCCCCCTTAGCTTTACCGGGAAAAGGGGTAACTAGTATACCTAATAGTACCTGAAAAATCGGGTATACCCTATAACTATATACATACTAGGTATACCTAATAGTACCTAGAAAATAGGGTATACCCTATAGCTATACATATACTAGGTATACCTAATAGTGCCTGAAAAATCGGGTATACCCTATAGCCCTATATATACTAGGTCTTACTAATAACGACCCCCCTTAAAAATCGAATTCCGGCTATAAGCGGTTAATTACTAGGGCGACTTTCTCATATAACCCGCTATAGTAAATAAAAGAAGTATAGCTAGTATAGAGAGGAACCTTTAATTACGATTTGGCTCCTAATTAAATTAATTAAGCTACGATTCAAGAGTAAAACTACAGGTATAGAGAACCCTAGTGTCTCCCCCCTAGATATATATAAGGCCTACTATAACCCTCTATCCTCCTCTTTCTTTTTCACTACTAGAGTCTTATAATAGATAATCCTTCTTCTTACTTCCAAAGTCTTACTATAAATAATCCTTCTTTCTACTACTAGAGCCTTATACTAGACGAATAACCTTTTCTATACTAGTTCGAGGGTAGTATAGGCCTATTTACTAAGGCCCTCTATAATACCTTTAGGTATAAGATCCGCTACCCAACGTGTCCTAGTAACCCACGATAGCTAGGCTATAATAAAGACATAGCTAGGAAAACAAATACAAGTAGTAAGAGAAAGCATTACTAGGCCTACTAGCTCTCTAATATAACTTATTAGGACAGCGCGAATTATAGTAAGATAGGCTATAGCGATTATATCTTCTAAGCCTAGTAATAGCTTACTAATAACTAGTTCGCCTTAGTCCTTACTTATGTTATTAAATAGGGCTTACTAGAGGACGAGGACTTCGAGTAGTTATAATACTATATTAAGGCGGAGTAGTACTAGACGGCCAAGTCGTCTAATAATCCCCCTAAGGAAAGGATATCGAGTATTAATCCCTTTAAGAAGTGAAAGGCTTCTTAGAAGCTACTAGTCCTAGTATATACCTAGCTATATTATAGTATAATATTACTCTAGTAAAGCTATGAGCGCCTTAAGGCCTTAGTCGAGATAAGTAAGATATAGTAGAAGTAATACGAGATACTTATTATCTTTCTTATACCCTCTAGCCTAGCTCGGCTACTACTATTAACCGGAACCCTACCGCCCCGGCCCTCGCTATAGCTATTCCCAAGACCTGACTTCCCCTTAGATATATTAATCCCATATATATATCTAGACGAGGACCTAGTCTCGTTACTCGTAGTAGACTAGGCTCTATTAGCCGCTAGTACCCTACTAGGAGTATTATTAACGTTAAGTAAGACGCTCTTAGAGACCCCTTAATAGGTACCCTAGCTACTCGCGCTAGGAGTAGAGCTAAGCTTAGTATAGCCGCCGCCGTTATAAAAGGGCGTGGTTTAGACTCATGTAGCGGGGGAACTATTAAAAGTAAGGGCTAAGAAGCCCTAGCGAGAAGACGTGCTAGACAACCTCACGTGGATAGTATATATACTCATCTATAAGTTTAAGGTAGCGGCAAATAATCCCGAGACTACTAAGGAGGTTCATTACTAGGTTTACTAGGAGGTAAAAGACCTTAATATCGTAACGCTCTTCTAATACTATCTTCACTAAGGTAGATATAAGCTATTAGAGCTAATAAGCCCTAAAAAAATCTAAGCCTCTAAGTGAGATATATTAATATCTATAGCCTCTCTACCGAGACGTGGGAAGCGTACTATTAGCTTCTTAATACCTACTTCGACTTCCTCTTTATTATTAAGATATAGTTTATTAATTACCGGGTATATTCACGAGATCGCCGGTTTATAATAGTAACTACCCCGCTACCTAGGAATCTCCTTAGGTAGCCCTAAGGCGGGATCTACTTAATTATATTATATGAGGCCCGGAGTAAGGTATCTAGAATACAGGTCACTAAGTATAGTATTATATTCTACTATAGTAAGTAGATAATCTCAGGAGTCTATTTCCCCCTAATAATACTTGACTTGGCTATAATTAGATTATTACTTAGCTTAATGAAATCCTCGACTATAATCCTAGGTAATATTAATACTCGCTTTCGAGATCCGATATACTAATCTAGTGAGCCGGGCCTACTAGAGTATCTCTAGGTCTTTATAGACTTCTTAACCGAGATGAATTACTAATATCTTAAGCTAATATAAGGAACCGAGAAGCTTATAATAGATTACTACTTTATATAGTTAGGTTAAGTAATAATACTTAAGCTCTTAAATAATATATATTAGAAGATTAAGACTAACTATAAGTATACCTTAAGCCTAACCCTAGGGAGGCGAGATATGGGACTAGTACTAGATTAAGAGATATAACGCTTTCGGGTAAATTAACTCTTAAAACCGGATTAGTGAGATACTATACTAGACCTCGTAGGCTATATAAGTATACTATTCGCGGTAGGGGATAATATTAACTAGATAAATATAAAGCTAGTATAGTATTATTAATAGATCTAGGAGTAGATAATTAGCTATATAACCCCGCCTTAGAATTAGGTAATATAAACCTAGCTATAAAAGATAGTAATCCGGGACTAGATAGTAGCGGTAAGTGTTCACCTATATAAGCTAGTGAGCTAGTCCTTAGAGGAGAACGATATTATCTTTCTAACTCTAGATACTATAGGTAAGGGGATTAATATAATAGCCGAGAACCTAGCTATCTTTGAGGCGCGTTAGTTAGGGCGATTATTTCAAGGGTTACTAGTCGAGGTTAATTCGGAAGAGAAGATCTTATAGATATAGGATTAGGTAGTTAAGGAGATTTAATAGTAGTTAGTAGGTAGAGAAGAGTTATAGGGCGGACGAGACGTATATTTAGTTCTTAAAGGCTATATAGGATATAGTAATAATTATATAGCTCTAATAGCTCTATAATCGATGCCTTACTAAAGAGAAGACACTATAGGCATAGAACGAGTCTGAGATTTACCTCTTAACTAAGGATATAAGTAAGAGATGAGATATAAAGAACCTCTAGCTAATCTCGATTATCTATATCTTTTAAAAGGTCTTTGAGTAGCTATTCTTACTCTAGGTTTAGTACTAGCTATAGGCAAAATTTTACCCTATATAAGCCGGATTTCGCTATAGCTACTTAATATATAGTAATACTATAGTAGTCTATATACTCCTCTTATCTAAGGTATACTTAACTATACTCTTTCTCGACTTCTAGTTAGTATTTAATATAATTGACCACTAATAGCTCGACGCTAAACTATTAGCTAAAGGATATCTATAGGTAATCTAAACCCTAATTAGTAACTTAATATTTCGTAATCTCAAGTCCCGGATCCTAATTAATAGAAAGATAACTAACTAGTTTTCGAGATTATATAGCGTCTTATAAGGCTCACTACTCTCGCTATAACTCTTTAATCTCTTTATTAATAATTTACTATACTAAGTTAATACTTAGGTACCAGGAATTCTATTATATCTCTTCTATATAGATAATAGAGTTATCCTAACTTATATAAACGTGGATCTAACTCTACTCCTCTGGATTATAGAGGAGTAGATAATAGAAAATACTATCTTCCTAAACCTAGCTAAGTATATAGTAGTAATATCTTATCTAGACCTACTAATACTATAAGTCTATAGCTAAGATATCCTGAAAGCTAAGTTATATATATATCTAGGATTTCCGGTAATAGTAAATAGGATTAACTTCTAGAAGTACCTTAAGTAGCGGATTTAAGTAGTAATTAGGTGAGTAAAGTAGCTAGGTATTTATAGCAATTCGTGGGGCCTAGTATATTATCTTCGAGTATACTAGTAGTTCCTAGTACTAATATTCGAGTATAGGGCGCCCTTAATATAGGCATAGGTATAAGAGAATAGGAAGTTATTTAATTAAGTAATATCTAGCTTTAAGGGGCTAATAGTATAGATCTCAAATACCTCTAATACTTAATAGAAAGTTATAGTAAACCTATATAGCCTCATATTACTTCTAGCTAGATTCTAGTACCTATATATAGTATACTAATTAATCTTAGAGTAGATAGATACTAAGACCCTTCTAAAGTAGATTCTAGGCTAGAAGAATAAACCCTCTACCCTCTAGGCTTTTATAACCCATATAGTAGAGAATATATACTATATATACTTTAAAATAACAAGTAACTTCTAGCCTACTATATGAGATGCCCTAGTATATTTCTTAAAATCCGAACTCTCCTATATAGTCTATACTAAATCTCTCACATCTTACTTAACTTCTATTATTCTAATAAAGAGCTATAAAGCTCCGGGTCTCCTCTTAGCTAATGCCTTACTTTTTATATAACTCTTAGCTTAGGGTTAGCTCCTCTAATACTAATAAGGAGTATTTATATAAAACTATACGTATATATATAACCCGGAAAGCCGGTTTCGCCGAGGCTATAAGGACTATCTAGCCTTAGCTTACCTAATTCAATTTTCACGACTAGACTAATAATAAAAGTAAAAGATAAAGATAGAGCTAAAACTAATAGGGATAAAGTTTACTAATATCGACTTTCTCCTCAACTCGGGACAACTTTAGAGAGCCTCTTTAATCTTAGCTATAATTTAGGAGTAGTTAGGGTAGGTTTATAAGGAGATCTAGCTTAGTAAAGCTTAAGAAAGTAGTAGCCCTCTTATACCTATAGTAGTAAGAAGTCATTAAACTTACCCCTAACCTAGGATATTATTAAACTCACTTATAACCTAAGACATTATTAAACTCACTTATAACCTAGGAGGTTATAAAACTCACTATTAAACTAGGGGGTTATTAAAGCTAGCTCTAACCTATAATATTATTAAACTTATATTTGACCTAGGAAGTCGTTATACTCACTAACTAGACCTGAGCTAAGTTATAAAAATAGCTTATTAGACTATAGAGAATATTAGGAGGGCATAATAGTATAGCCTCAAAGCATATATATAAACCGCTGAATTAGGGGAGTAAGTAGTAATAATAAGTAGGGTAGTTGTAATTCTCTACTCTACTATTATAGTTATAATAGGTAGGATAACCCGGAATAAGTACTAATAGCTAGAGATCTTAATATTAATAGTAAACTCTATCTATATACGGGAGTCTCTAGGCTTCTAGTAGATAGTTACGCGGGATATAGGTAGTAATAGCTTAGTGGCGAGAATCCTAACTATAGGAAGAAATAGGAGGTTTATAGAGGAGGCGAGGAAGTTCTCTAAGGAAATATATTAACTATAGGAAGGGAGAAAACCTTAATAGAAATAGGTAGACTTGGACTAGGCTCTAGGGGTTAGTTCTTAGGACAGCTATAGTACGTAATCTCGCGGAAGATATACTACTATATAAAAGATAGAACTCCTATTATATAGGACTCCAGGTGAATTAATTAGGGGGCCTAGCTAGTGGATTCTAGTCGACTCTAGTATATATAAAGGTATTTAACTCTATATTTAAAGGAGATAGATTAATAGGCGAGATACTAGGTGCGGCTAGGTGAATTCCGGGCTAGGTATTTAATACTCCTCCTTATATTAGCTAATTAGGAGTATAGCTTCTCCTAACTAACTCTTGGGTATAGTAATAGATGAATCTATAGGTAGTACTAGATAGTATCCCTTATAGATATAAGGCTATATATTAAGAAGTAGTTATTATTACTACTAGAGTATAGACTTAGACGACTACGGGCTAGTAATAACGTACTTATATTAGATAACGGTAAGCTATAAGTAAACTTCAGGAAGTATTAATAGAAGCAGCGAGCTTATATGAGATAATTCTTATTACCTAGAGGAGAAAGTAGAGTCCTATTAGTAATATAAACACAGCGACCTTTAATATTATAGCTAGTTATTAGTAATATAGATAGTAAATATGAACCCTTAACCTAACCCTTAACTTTAATATTTTTTTCTAATTCTGTTTTTCTTTTCTATTCCTTTCTTAAAACTCTTATAATAATATACTCTAAAGTAAATTATAGTTAGGTATAGCTACCGGATAACTAAGCTAGTTATATAACTAAGCCTATTTAATTATTTATTCACTACTTTAGTATATATCTAGTATATTATCTAGGTCTTAAGCTTAACTACTACCTAGGCCTTAAGTAGAACTATAACTCTTATCTAGCCTTAAATAGAACTATTATCTTAGTCTAAAGCTTAACTATATATATCCTTATTATCTACTTTAATGTCTATATATAGCTCTATAAATCGATAGAATACTAGTATTAGTTTAGTACCCGGATCTAGCTTATCTGTCTTATACTTAGGAACTTTAGTATAAATCCGATAACTTTAGCCTTAAACTCTATCTAGTTATCCTCTATAAATAAGTATCTATTCTTCTACTAGTTAACTAGATTACTTAGTAACGTGTTTAAGTATAGTAATTCTAGTATATTATACTTCTTTTAGGTATAATATATCTATTCTTTAAATACTATATAAATACCGAGTATACTCTACTATATACTAAACTTAAAAGACTCCCTTAAGAAGATAGTTATTACTCTACTTCAACTAATAAACTTGTTTTATATATAAGAGTATACTTAGTAACCTAAACTTATTTCGCTTTTCATATATAAAGTACTTAAATATTAAGTTCTCCTAATACTACTCGACTCCCCTTACCTCTAACCTTATATTCCCTCAAGTTACCCCTAGACTACCTTAGAAGGTCTCTATACCCCTCTACCCTTAATCCTCGGCGACTCTTAGAACTAGACTACGCCGAGGTTTAACGTATACCCTAAGTCTACTAGTAAGCTATAACTACTTGAAGTTGTTACTTTATTAGTAACCTCTATTACTAAATTAAGAGTATTTACTATTAATGAGCCTCTGCTTCCGCTAGCTACTATTGTGCCCATTATCTTTCTTCTAACGACTACCTATATTACTACTTAGCTTTGGCCTCTTCTATAAGTAACTATTCTAGTTCTTCTACCTTATTATAGACAACTTTCTTCTATTACTACGTATAGATATATAGCCGCTCCTCGTCCGACGTCACATTACTAGAAGAATCCTCCTCGTTATTAGACGAGATCCAAAGTTGCCTCTACTAATAGGTAAGGGATTAGTACTTTTCTCTCTCTCTAATAAGCTCCCTCTAGACCCGCTCTACCCTACCTAATAGAACTAGTTAATTTTACTACTTAATATCGATATAATATACCTCTAAGTCCGTGACTATAGTATTGAGTACTATATTATTATTAAGAATTCCGAGCTCTAGAATAAGCTATCTCTTAGTAGTAAGCTATATAACCTACTTATATACCTCATTTTTAGATAAGTTAGCTAGGTTATACTTGGGCTAGATCTCATATAGTATATATAGTACAGACTCAGGAGATAATCTCTACCTTTTAAGTAGATAATACTTCATGTGAGATATAGGAAATTGCTATATTAAGGCATACTACTCTTCTTACTATTAGTAATATATATATATACTAGTATAGTAGCTTAACTACTAATAAACCTATTACTACCTATACTAGTGCTTTATAAACCAATCCCCTTACGGATATAGTAAGAGCTAATAGCTCTTTATAAACGAGCTCTTTAACTTCTACTTCTATTCCCATATATAATTCTTCCCTCATATAAGTGTAATTATCTCAAAACTACACTAGTATAGGAGATGGTATAGCTTCTTACTCTAATGTTTCTGTTAGAAATAGTCGCCTTTCTATTCCTAAAGCTAGGTAAAGAGTATATTAATACTCTATATTATAAGCCGCTTTCCTTTTATAAGATAAGTAGGGCTATAGCGAGGCTATAGAATGCGATTTATACTAGGCTAATATAATAGTACCTTCCTAGTAAGTGCTTCTTTAATATACCCTTTCTTTACTAGGTGTTTAATATATTAAAAGATGTCCTTTCGGAATATATAAAGGCAGATCTACTAGAGGATATCCTCGAGAAACTCCTAGTATTTAAGGATTCCTTTGAATTACTATATTAGCTAGTAGATCTTATTTATACGAATAAAGTCCTCTCGAATATCGTAGATCTAACTATATTATACGTGGTATATATGTTATATAGATAAGTTATTAAAGAGTATATATTATCTATAGGGTACTTTAAAGGTTATTATCTCCTAGTTAATCTTCTCTAGAAACTATAGATACCTATACTATAGTATAGTTACTTGAAATCTAAGCCCTTTAATTCAATGAAACCTATCTAGTATATCGCTACTAGATATATACTAGATGTCCTACTAGTAGCTAGCTACTTCTTTTAGATACCTGCTTCTATAAGAGAACCAAAGATAGTGAAGAAATATTAATATTATCTATATATACTCCTATATTACCTACTAACGCCTACTTAAGCTATATATTATCTCAAACCTAATATAGAACTTATTAATATTCCACTAATACTAAGATAGTACTATTATAGTCGGGTATGTGGTATATAGTAGCTCTTTACTAGTAGGAGTAATTCTTTACTAATATAAATTCAATATCTCTAATTAATGATCTATAGTATTAAAAAGGGTAATAGAGATAGGATATTCCTCTTAGACCCTAAATAATTTCTATATTAATCCTTGAATCCTATAGTAGTACTAAGCTTTAGTATATAGATATATGTTATAGACTACTATAGTAGCCTAAGGCTTGGATACCTGGCTAGTGTTACAGAGAACTCTATGGTATATAACGAGGTCACATGAGGTCACGTGATGGATCAGGATTAGGACTTATAATCCAGGATCCAGGATTAAAGGATTAGAAGTAAGATCTAAGATCCTTAGCGTATAAAGGTTCTATATAGTCTCTTATATTTCCTATTACCTAGATAGAAGCTTTATACTTAACTTAATATAGTATTCTCTTATACTTAGTAATATTGTAACTATAGTACTATTATAATTACTTAGACACTACGAGGATATTCCTATTCTACCTAATATTAGTACTTGTACGACTACGGCCTTACGTAGTTAGACCGGCTATTATACTTTAAGTACTAACCCCTGAATACTAATATTATAACTCTAGGAGTTCATAATATTAACTAAAGGAGAAAGTTCTAAGGAAGCCCTTTAGTAGGCTTAGTAGGATAAGGGGAAAGGAAAAACCAAATAAGAAGAGGATAATAACATCGAAATAGTAGAAGACCTAGTATATGTGAGAGCACTATACCGTGACCTTAAGATATTAGTGCCTAAACCCTTCTATAGAGAATAATCTAAACTCAGCGGATTTCTAATTCAGATTAATTTATACTTAAGCTTTTATAAGACTAAGTTTAGTTTGGATACTAAAAAGGTACTATAGGTTATTACCCTACTTAGAGGACTAGCCCTAGGATAGATCGAAGGATTTATAGTAGATTATATAATAAAAACCAACGAGTTAGGAGAAGTAATACGAAATATACTACCTAATACTATTAAGTATATATACTCTCTTTCCGGATTCATTAAAGGACTTACTACTACGTTTAGAGAAATTAACGGCACTAAAAAGGCAGCTATTATGCTCCAAATACTATATTAGAAAGGATTAGTAGTAATATATACGGCGGAATTTCAAAGACACTTGACTAAACTCAGCTAGAATAATAGCGCATTAATACATTAGTACTATTATAGTCTTAAGGAATATGTTAAGGACGACCTTAGTTAAGAAGATCTACCGAAAATACTAACTAAAATAATTAAAAGAGCTATCTAGATAGATAATTAAATTTATGAATAAACCCTAGAAAAGAAAGGGCTATACGCCTAAGAAGAAAAGATATAGGGTTCAAAGAAACGAGAGATATATAGTAGTTAACTAATAGAACTAGATACTACCTCTAAGACCTTATTAGTTAAGGAGATATAGAAGTATCGCGACAGGAAAGCATACTTCAATTATAGCAAGATGAGCCACTTTACTAGAAACTACAAAGGCAGTAAAGGACCATAGAATAAAGGATTCGGATAATAGAATATGGGACGTCATAACGAGCTTATAGCTATAGGGCGAGGTAGATATAATAGTATTATACAGATTAATACTACCCTATAAGAACTATGGGAATAGGATATTATTAGCACTAACCTTACTACTATAACTATTAGTAATAATAAGGGAGGATAGATGAACCTATAAAAGGAAGAAAGTACTAATTTAAACGAGGTTTCGATATTAGGGTAATAAGATATATCTATAATAATAGGGAAGAGATAACGCGACGGGTAGGAAGAATAAATATTATAAGGCTAGTTAATTTAGAAAATCATCGAAGAGGAAGGTAAATAATTTAAAAAGGATTACAGAGAAGTTCTATACTAGTATAACGCGGGACCTAATATAAGAGAAGCGCTCTTAGATTAGCTTATATTAAGACGAGCCCTTATGAGTTAACATGTCAGTAACCTCTTAATTATTCGGGATTTCGGAGAATAATAATATAAAGCGATTAAGAAGAAGCGAAGCTAATAATATAAGGATAAAGCAAAGACAAACCTTATAGCTAGAAAAGGAGTATTACAGAGTTTATACTATTTCCACGAGCTTTCGGCTAGAATTACTAGGGATATCTAGGAGCTAGTTACAGGATATAATATAGCTAGGACTAATTATCTGGACTATGGTTAGCTAGGATAGTAGGTATACTACACTAATTAATATAGTATTTATTACGAAGCTAAGGAAATTATACAGATATAGCTAAGACTTTAGATACTAGTAATTATTAATAGAGGATAGATGAGCGAAGGATACCAGGTACTAGAGCAGGGGTAGTCAAAAAACTAGGAGCTATTAGAGATTTGGGACCGTCACTAATAGGGTATTTACCTAGGATCCCATAATACGAATAGCTATATATAGTAGGAAAAGGTAGTTAGCTTTTCCTAGTTATCTAATTGAATTAATGAATAATTAGAGTAATAGTAGACTCTGGCGTAACGGGTAACTTTATTAATACTATAGTAGTAAGAGAGCAAGGACTCAGAATATGAAAGAAGCCATAGCTATATCACTTATTTACTATTAATAGTAGAGAGATCGGAACTAAGAAAGGGATAGTGACCCACGAAACAAGGATCCTCTAAATAAGAATATAAGAAGGATATATTAAAGACATTATATTTAATATTATTACTATAGGGACTCACATAGCAATTCTCGGCATGCCTTAGCTAAGCCTCTATAATCCAAAAATCGACTAGATAAGAGGAATAATTACTATAAGCTAATATTAATACGAAGGTAACCGCTTAGTACTTCTAGAGGGAATAGACCCCTTAACCTAAGAGAAGATATATACGACTTCATCGGAGAATAAATACTAAGCCTAGGATTCCGTACTAAAGCAAATACTAGGAGTATATAAGGAATACGAGTCGCTATTCCGAGAAGGACCCAAGAATGAGGCACTTCTATAGTACTAGTTATAGGATCACTAAATACCTATCGAGAAAGGAAAAAGTCTAACCTTTAGACTAATTTACTAACTCTCGGAATTAGAGTTAAAAGTACTAAAGTAGTACATAGATAAGAATCTAGTAAAAGGATTTATACGACTATTAATATTATTAGTAGTAAGCCTAATCCTTTTTATACTAAAGAAGGATAAAACATTACAACTATACATTAACTATAGGTAGCTTAATAGTATTACTATTAAGGATTATTATACTTTACCCTTAATTAATGAACTATAAGACTAACTATAAGGAATAACGGTATTCACAAGCCTAGATATAAGAGGAGCGTATAACCTAATATAAATAAAGGAAGGCGAGAAATAGAAAACGGCCTTTAGAACCAGATATGGACTATATAAGTACTTAGTTATACCTTTTGGATTAACTAATACTCCTATAACTATATAGAGAATAGTTAATAAATAACTATATAATTATCTCGACGTCTTTATAGTAGCCTACTTAGATAATATCCTCATCTTCTCTAAGTCATAAGCGGAGTATAAGACATATATATAGAAAGTACTAGAAAGACTATAGAAAGCAAGAATATTATTAAAACCCGAGAAATACGAATTCCACAAAGAAGAACTAGAGTTCTTAGGGTTTATAGTAAGAGTTCACAGGGTATAGATAAACCCCAAAAAGGTAGAAGCGGTATTGGATTAGCTAATACTAAGAATAGTAAAAGAAATATAATCCTTCTTAGGATTTACTAACTTCTATTAACGGTTTATCGAAGGATACTCAAGAATATTAGCCCTACTTATAGAGCTAACAAGAAAGGAACAATAGTTTAATTAGACCCCCAGAGTATAAGAAGCGTTTAAAGAGCTAAAGAAACGCTTTATATAAGCACTAGTTTTAATAGTATTTAACCTTAAGCAGGAAGTTATAGTAGAGATAGACACGTCGGATTTCGCTATAGGGGCCTACTTAAACCAAAAGCAGAAGGATAATACATTAAGATTAATAGTATACTATTCTAGGAAGATAATACTAGTGGAACTAAACTATAACGTTTATAATAAAGAGTTACTAGCAATTATTATTACTTTCGAATAATAGAGAGTTTACCTTGAGGGATCCAAGTACCTAGTATTAGTATAAATAGATCACAAGAACCTAACGACGTTTACTACCACGAAGATCTTAAATAGAAGATAAGTTAAATAGGCGGAAGCGCTTATATTATATAACTTCACTATTACCTATAGAAAAGGATTAGAGAATATATGAGCAGATATACTTAGTAGAAGACAAGATTATAATAAGGATACACGAGAAAAGCTAAGAGCTATACTCAAAGAAGCAAAAGACAGCCTTACATATAACTATAAACTATTAGCCACAGTAGTAGTAATAGAAGACACATAATTAGAACAGAAAATCAAGAAAGCCTATAAAATGGATAAATAGGTTTTTCGAATTAATAAGGATCCAATACCTGGATATAGGACAGATAATTAAGGACTTATTTAATTCAAGGGATTAGTCTATATACCTACGAAAATCAGAAAGGAGTTTATTAAGGAATAACACAAACTACTAGTATATAGATATTAAGGAATAGACAAAACATGGGAAAGACTTTTAAGGGATTACTACTTTCCCGGAATAAGAAAAGTAATCTAGGATATAATTATAAATTATAACTTATATAACAAAAGTAAAGCAAATCAACACGTGGTATATAGACTACTGAAAACTAATGAAATACTAAGTAAGGTATAGACATTAATTACTTTCGACTTCATTATTAAATTACTAGCCTCTGAGGAACTAATAACGGGGGTAGCCTATGATATAATATAGGTAATTATAGAAAGAATAACTAGGTATAGGTACTTTATACTATATAAAGAAAGTAGTAATACTAAGGAACTTATATATATATTTAATAGGATTATTATAACATAATATAGGCTACTAGAAGAAATCATTACGGATAGAGACAAGCTATTTACTTCGAAATTTTGGATAATATTAATAGTATAAATAGGTGCATATCACAAGTTATTAATAGTATTCCATCCATAAATAGATAGTATTACGGAACAATTAAACTAGACACTAGAATAATACCTATAATACTATATTAACTAGTAATAAGACAATTAGGTAGAACTATTACTAATAGCACAATTCGCTTATAATAGCGCAAGAAATGAAACTATAGGAATAATACTATTTTACGTGAACTATAGCTATAAACTAATAGTATATAGATAGCCACGAAAAAGGATAGTTAATATAGAAGAAGCTCTTATACTTATAAGAAATATAATAGTATTATACATATAACTAGTAAAAGATATTTAATTTCGGAACTAACGAATAATGGAATATACTAATAAAAAGCGAATTATAGGGCCTTTACTTAAGAAGGGGGATAAAGTATACCTACTTCGAAAAAATATTAAAACAAAATAATCTAGTAATAAGTTAGACTTTAAGAAGATAGGACTATTTAAAATACTAGAAAAGATTAGAGATATTAATTTTAAACTATAACTACTAAGAACTAGTAGACTCTACCCGGTATTCTATATATTACTCCTTAAACTAGCGTCTTTAGATATACCAAATTTAGAGGAAGAAGTATAACCGGAAAACGAATTACAGGAATATGAGGTCAAAGAAATTTTGGATACTAGGATAGTAATGAGTAGTTAGTAAGAATACCTTATTAAATAGAAGAATTATAACTATACGGAAAACACTTGGGAACCTATAGAGAATCTCAACTATTTGAACCTACTAAAGGAGTTTCAGAGGAGATACCCCAATTATATAAGGAAGGCTTAACGACTAGTAGGAACTAGAAATTAGACCAGAAGGGGTCTAAGGGATTAAAGGACTCGATAGTAATAGCTAAGTCGGAATCCAAAGGAATAGGCTTAGACTTAATAGTTACCTCTTCTATACTAATGCGTTCCGTCTTAGTTCTCTCACGCGCCTTAGCTTTATCTAACTCATCTAAGGTCCTAAGACCATGACGTAATATTTTCATACCACGCTCATAAAGAAACTCTTCCTGGCATTTAAGACGAAGTAGTTTTATAAGAGTTTCTTTCTTTTTAGAATAGATACACTACTCTTCCTTTTCTAGAGTACTCTAATTACTTTCAGGAACCCCTCTCGTAGCGGCGTCGTAGGAAAAACCACACTAGATGTATTCGGTATAGTGACTAGAATCACGAGGAAGCACGACACATGCGCGACTATATTTGGAATAGGCGCTATAACTAGAATTAGAAAGTATAATATAGCTAAATTATTTTATATAATTTAAAAGAAGTTCACGTTCTTTTCTTTTCTTATAAATAGAGGATTAGTCGGGAAGCATAATAAGAAGAAGAGAAGGCTATAGGGCTACTAAGAAATTCAAGAACCTCTAGTTAAGTATATAGAACTATACTAGGCTAGAAGGGGAATAGTATTATAGACTACTATAGTAGCCTAAGGCTCGGACACCTAGCTAGTATCACAGAGAACTCTATGGTATATAACGAGGTCATATGAGGTCACGTGATAGATCAGGATTAGGACTTATAATCCAGGATCTAGGATTAAAGGATTAGAAGTAAGATCCAAGATCCTTAGCGTATAAAGGTTCTATATAGTCTCTTATATTTCCTATTACCTAGATAAAAGCTTTATACTTAACTCAATATAGTATTCTCTTATACTTAGTAATATTGCAACTATAGTACTATTATAATTACTTAGATACCACGAGGACATTCCTATTCCACCCAATATTAGTACTTATATAACTATGGCCTTGCGTAGTTAGACCAGCTATTATAATATGCCTTTATGAGGGCAACTAGGTCATAACTAAGGCTAGCCCTAATATGCTACTATGTCTTCTATAACTATAGGTCTAAGGCGAGTATTTTAATAGTAGTATTAGTAAAGGGGTATTAGTTCCTAGCTATAAATACCTCTTTTATACTACTATAAAACTAGTTATATAAGAGACCCCTAGTATAAAGTTACGAATTTACCCCTAGTTCAACTCCTATAAATATAGTATCTCTAAGTATAGCTATTAGGTATAATATCTACTTATAAGGATTTAACTCATTACTATCCTAATACTAGTTATAGTAACTATCCAAATAATACTTCTTCTAAAGGAGGATCTCTATAGGCAGTGAATTACTAATATCTTTAGTCGAGAGGTAGGTCTAATATAGATAAGTCTCCTTACTAATATTAAAGTAAAAGTCTATAGATATATAAGCCTCATTAACTACTTCCCCCTAGTACTTCCGTAAATAGGTTATTATACCTTCTTAGGTAGAACCTTTAGTTAGTGTTTTCAAATTCTTTATATAGAGAAGGATAGTGACGTCTTTAAATTACTATAGACTAGGCTACTTAATAGTCTCTTAAATCGTCTCCTAAACCATATATAATTAGTCTAGTAAGATAAAATGTATAAGGAGCTACTTATGAGGTAAGGCATCCACCTTCCGGGACTAACCTTTAACTCTATAAGTAGTCGAGTTATACTTTCTATAGTAGTAGCTCGAGGGGTAGTATTGAAGTTAGGCGCTATTATAATAATAGTATATAGCTAGGAGGAGAACCTGGTCTATCTATATCTAGAAGTCATTATCGAGTAAGCGACTACTCTATTAACCTTCTTAGTAGAGACATAGGAAGAGGAGGTAGAGTGAGATATCTTCAAAGCTAATTAACCGGCCGAGCGTGTAATGTGGGATCTCATGGACTAGTTTCTGGACGGAATAGAAATGCCTATAGCTATTAAAAAACTGGACTCGCTAATAAGCTAAGTGTAAACCGGATTAGAGGTCGGAAACTGGTATTTATATAAAATTCTACTAGATACTACTATTTATAATTCCTAGACTATAGCAAAATCCAGTAATACTATTAATATTAAACATTACTTAGGCTATCTAATATAGTATATCCTCTTCCTAGAGATAAATATGTGCCGGGACTTCCTTAGGATTATTGGGATAGATTCTACTAAATACCTAGCGCTTTTATATAACTAGTATATTAAAAAAATAATTAAGGTAATTAATTATATTTAATTAAATTAATTTTCTAATTAATTATAATTCGATTATTGAGTTTCAAAAAAAATTTAATTATTAGAATAATTATAATTAAATATAATTAATTATTTCTAATTATTACGTGAAAGTCACATGAAAGTTAAGTAAATAATGAAATCTCTTTATTTTCTCTAAATAAGAAAGATAATACTATAGAACTAAGCTTTTTCGGGAAGGAAAAACTAATTCTCCGGCTCAAAATCCTTTTTCTCCTTTAATTCCTATTCTTTTTCCGCCTTTTTTATCTCTTCTTCCTCGTTTATAAATATCCCCTAGCTCTTAAGACATATAATCTTCTCGAAAGTGCTCTTATTAAGTCGATTACGTAGTTTAGTATTAATAAGAGCCCCTTGTGAGAAGAAACGCTCGCTAGTAGCGGACGAAGCGGGTATTCTTAAGTACTTCCTTACTATAAGGGATAATACAGGAAACCTAATTTAATTAGCTTTCTAGTAATTAAGTAGCCGAATCTAGAGCTAAATTAGTATATATATATATAAAAATTATAATAAAGGGATTAGTAGTTCTTAAGGGAATTTGAAGTAAAGTAAGTAAATATTACTTACTTTTTTATCTACTCTCTTCTCCTCTAAATAAGTCATTAATTCGTCTTCTATTTTATCCTCTTAATTATTTATATAAATATCAAGTTCGTCCTCATCTAAATCGTCTATAGATATATCAGAATTAGTATCTTAAGGGTTAGCTATTAAATAGTCTCGTTTATACCTATAAGAGAATTAGTAATTAAGTAAATTAAAATCTTAAGTAGGGATATATACTTACACGTCATAGTCCGTTTTAAGCCTATTATAAATATCAGATACTATACTAGAATCTAAGCCAATTCCAGCTAGTCCTACTCTTTTAATTCGAGGATCAAGAATAAGAGCTAAATATAAAGCTTTACTTTTATTATCCAAAATACTAATCTTAGGATAATATTTGCGAAGCTTAGCTATACCCTTATTAATAGCGTTTTCGAAGGTTTTATCCTATTTATAATTAGTATATTATTAATATAATAAGGGTTAGAAAAGACTTATTTTAAATTCGTATTTAAAACTCTCGAGTTTATTATATATCTTATATACCTCAGGTATAATATAATATATAGTAGAATAATTCTCGGCTTATAACTTAGTAGTAGCCTTAACAAATATTGAAATTATATTTAAAATATTATTTAAATAAGTAATTTCAATATTAGTTAATAATAAACTTTTATTTTTAAAAGCCTTCGATTTTAAGCTATTAATAACTACTTTAATAGCTTCATATATATATAAAAAGTCTTTTAATATATAATAAGTCGAAGACTACTATGTCTTTTAATCTATAAATAGTTAGTTTTAATTAATATTTAATTAAAGAAAATAATATTTACTTACTAAGTTAAGGGAATTAAGCGTTTTCTATATTAAAAGCTTTAATATAAGCCTCTAATAGTCGTCGATTTTCTTAGTTATATTTAAGACCTATAATAGTCTTTCTAACCTTTCTCTAAATTAATAAATCTATAATTTATTAGTAAATCTCTTATAAATAATATAAGAAACTTACTTGTTACTTATTCTATTCCTTCTCCCTCTTCTCCTTCTTCAAGTTCATCTTTTTCTTGCTCATATAAATCTATAGAATAAGAGGTATTATAATCGTTCTTAATAAGAGCTTTTAAGATATCTTAAATTACTAGGTTTAATACGTGAGCTATATAAGGAATATCTCCTTGAAATTTAATACCTTACTTATTATAATGCTTTATAAAAGCTTATAATAAGGTATTATTTAAGCTAGTATTATCTCAAGTAATACTAAATAAAATATATTAGTAGTTATTTTTAATAAAAAAACAAGAGTTATATTACTTACCTAGTAATATTATACTCGATACTATATGCTTTTAAAGCTTCTAGTAAGACCGAATTCATATATTTACTACTATAAATATCCTTTAAATCTTTTATAGCTAGTAAATAAGATTTTAATTTAAAATCTTTATTTATAAAATATCTAGAAATTAAATTAGTAAATATTTATTAATAAGTTAATAAGAATAACTTATATAGTAATTCCTAAATAAGCCTTTTGATTTATGGCTATCTAGGCGTCTAAAGTAATAGAGAAAGCACTATTCGATAAGATGTTTTCTAATAATTCTTCTTTAATAAGGTTACTATTTTCATTAAACCTTAAAGTAAGTTCATCTATAAGAACTTGAGAATATAAAGGCGGTACTTCACTATAAGGGAGTTAGCTTAATAATATATCAGATGATTTTTTAATAACTTACTAGTTTAAGTAATTAAGAAGCTTTCAAAAGCTTAGAGTAGTAACTACACGAAAAGAAATATTATTATTAACTATAAAGTCTAATAATAACCTCTTAAAGTGAGTTATAGTAAAGGCTTCTTCCATATTACTAGAACCTTTATTAAAGGAACTTATAATAGATATTTGACTTAATTCGGCTTTATTTTCTATAATAGTATCTAAAATAAAAAGTTAGTTTATTATTTCTTTAAGTTTTAATTATAATTTAAACTTACTTATAGGAGCTTTAGCCTTTAAAGCTTCATTAATATTAACCGATTTATATATATTAAGATAATGAGTTTTATAATTACTTATAGTAGTATTAACTCTTTACTTTCGAAATACTTTACTAATATTATATTAGCTTTAATTCCTTTAATTCTAATAGATATAACTTACTTATAGTTCTTAAATAAGCACTTAATAGTAACTATTTAATAGTTAATTGGATCCTCCGGGTTCTCTTTAGGAGGGTTAAGAGTTTTCGAATAATATCCGAGGGAAAAGATAGGAGGTTATTATTTAAGTAGTTCTAGTTCAAAATCCTCTTTATTTTAAAGGATATTAAGCTTAATAGACGATATTTCCAGATAAATATAGTGGTTTCGAGTAACTTTATAGTAGAAATTTTTTTAATAGGATAAGTAGTTAATATAATATATAGTTTTAAAGTAAAGGAATCGCTAGAAAATTAAGGAGAATTAGTTATTTATATATAAAATATCTAAAAATCTAGAAGATTCTTTAATAAGCGTCTAATTAGAAATACTCCCCTGATTTTAAACTACTGAATTCTAAGATCCCTTATTTGTAATTACTTTATTTGTAATTATATTATTTATAAGGTAGCGAAGAATTACTGAAAAGTCGAGGTGGTTCTAGCGCCTTCTAGCTCGCTTACTAAGCGGGCGTAGCCGCTACTAAGCCTATTGCGGTAAGGTAGCATCCAAATTAGGCTAGAGTAAACCTTATTTTCACGCCATAACGCTTTTGCTATATCCGTAGTCACGTGTAACACCACGTGACTAAATAATTAATTATATTTAATTAAATTAAGTAAATAATTAATTATAATTTAATTACTACGATTCTGACTTAATTTAATTTAATTACCGGCTAATAATTAGAATTAATTAAATTATTTAATACACTATATATAGCTGTCATTAATCTAGCTAAGTCATTATCGTGAGGTATAATCTAGCTTGAGCCTAGTATATCGGGACACCCAGATAATGCTTTATTATCAAGAAAAGCTTATAGGCTATAGTGTGTTTCATACTCGTTAGTATATTCTCTATTAGAACGCTTATAGTAGTTATAGTAGTATCCTTAAAACTAGATAAGTTAATTAGTTAATTGGGTAGTAAGCTTTTCGACTTCTAATTAGCCTATATTAGGTACTAAGTCGTTAATATCCGGGAAATCGGCGCCTTCTACCTCTTTAATAGGCTCATTTACGTTCAATTCGCAAGATTCGACGTCTAATATGTCTATAGAGGCTGAACCTAGAGATAAGCTCGGTAATAGAAGGAGGCCTTTAAACTTATTATTAATTTATAGGGGAATGAATCTATTATTATAGCCTATTAGAGACTAGAAGTCACGAAGACTAGCGGGAGGAAAATCATTAAGCTATATTAGGTGCTATATGTTTGGGACTAGCCTAGGAGCTACTTGGAAGATATTCTGGAATACTATAGCTTAGTTTGTGAGTTACTTTTACTAGTATTTCACTCAGTCTCGAGTATTTCTAGCCTAGCGCCGCTCTTCCTAAGAGCTATATTTCGGCTTATAGCCTCGAGTAGACTATATAGAAGTAGATATCGTTCTATAATCTCATAGGTCTAATACTAAGTAGGTTCTTTAGAGGTTAACGTTTAAGTCTATCCTATTTCAGATAGGAGTAGTATACGCTAACCTCGGAAACACCTAGTTTTCTGTCCGAAATTCCGAAAAGGGTTAAGTTTTATGTTCCAAATTTAATCCGGAAAATTAAGCGAGCTACCCCGAAAATCGACTACGAAGTTCCTAACTTTAAATAGTTATTATAAACTAATATATAGAGATATAATAATAAAAAGTATATATCTATAATTAGTAGATATAGTAGTATCTATAGGATTAGTTTAATTTGCAAAATTTGTTCGTTTAAGCCTAAGTAACTATAACTATTTTAGCTTATAGTTAAGAGGAATTCGAATATTATAGCTTATATAAAGGCTTATTTCAAGGGGAGTCTTAGTAGAGATATCTATATAGAATTAGGGCTCAAATATAATAAAGTTAATTAGCCCCTAAGTATATTATCGTAAATACCTTTATTAATTACTCTATTTCTTAGCTTCTACTATAACTATAGTTATAAAATACTTCCTTAGCCTACTACTAGACTTCTTAGGATAACTATTTAAGAGTATAATATAATATAGTTAGTAAACTAAGTCTTTAGTAGCTTATAAGATATTAATTCCGAAAAAACCTTAATCTAGTAAACTTAGTAAGCTAGTAAAATTACGAGTAAGAGTCTAGTTATATTTCTATTAATATTAAATAAAATAACTTAAGAGGGATATTCCCTTATTCTCTATAGTTATCTTATATATAAGTGAAGTAGTTTATATAAATTAAGGTATATTATAATACGTTTTTAATCATATTCCGAAATAACCTCGATTTGGTAAGCGGTTAAGGCAGGTAGTATCTCTAGGTTTTCGCTAAATTAGGAAAGTAGCTCAATATCACCTACCTTTTATTAACCATATCTCCCGCCATAACGTATTAGTAGCTAAGCGGATACGTGTACTTCGTAGCGTGATTCCCGAGTAATTTTGGACTAGAACCCGCCTTAACATGCGCAAATCCCATCCTGACCCGGACCCCGATTCCGAGCTTCAAAAAAGGGTCCCACGCGCCTGGGACGTTCGTCCGGATCCGGGCTCGACCCGCTCCCCCCGTAGGCGGGCTGGCGGTGGCACGGGCCTGCGGCCGGCGGCCTCGCGGTGGTGGGAACGAGCGTTGGGGTTATCCGGGGGATGAATGACATGGAGATTTTTTTCTTTTGTACCCGATCCTGAACCCAACTCAACGAACCTGCCATCGCAGTAGGAATATGTCTGATACTAGCAAGCTAGCTGCAATGTTGCAGATGATATAGGCTATCATATAGCTCGCCCTATGTAACGCGCGCACCTTTTTTATTCCACGGTGTTTTCGATTCTAGTTGGAAAGTAATTAATTCTTATTAACAACTTGATGACGAGCCTCAAAAAGAAAACACGATTTCTATCCACGATTCCTGACTTGTACAAGTCGCTACAAAACAGTCTAATAATTGGCAATAAGCCTTCGCGACTTGGTCTATATGATAAAACTCTCGGAATCCTTGCGTTATCATCAATGCTCGTTCCCAGAAAGTACTCGATTCTTACGGAGGATGTGGTGGCGAGAACGGGAGAGAAACCACGAATTTATTCCATGACCCCAAGCTATTTTCGAGACTCGGGCGAGGCCGCCTCGCGTAGCTGGCCTATTGTCTATATAAGGACTAGCGACTTAAAAGAGTGAGAATAAACGCGTTAAGGTTTCTCTAATATAGAACCGCAGGCTTCCCATGCACCAAGCCCTTCGACTTTAGCCCGGGACCTTTCAGCCTCGTCCACCTAACGACCTCCCAAAAGACACCGCCCTCTAGACACTCACTCCTCTTGCCCAGCCTACTCAGCCATCCTCCTGCCATGTCCTAACACACGAAAGACACTCGCGCACCTCTCCGAAACGTCTCGACCGACCGGCCTCCAAAGTCACGATGCCTAACCAGCCTGGAGAACGGATAGAGCGGGACTAGGCAGGGTGACACTCCCGAACTTGGTCATGAACTGTTGTAGCGCCTCCGATAACTGCCTGGTTCTTGCTGAGTCCCTGTCTGTCTCCTTCTGACCATCTGCAAGCTTCCCCTGTGCCGTCCCGTCAATCGCAAGAGGCAGCACGGCCACGATGTCGGAGAAATGCATCTCACCGTCTTCTTCTGTGCGTGTCTTGGCAATCAAAGACGCCATCCTCAGGACATTTTTGATGGTCCTCCCGTCAACAGGAATTCGTCCCAGAGCCGCTGCTTCCTCGTCTGAGAGAATGTAGCTGCATTTTGCCTCCGCTAGGTTCTGCCATATCAGCTGCCTTTTCTCCAGGCTCAGATCAGCGAAAGATATCGAGATGTGGATGCGGGAGTGGAAAGCCTTATCGAAGTCGACCAAACGGTTGGTCGTCAGAAAGATGATACCGGATTGGTATTCGAGGAGCCTCAGAAACACTGTTTCTATTTGTTTAGCCCATCTAAGCGTCATAACGCCATATTAAGGTAGAAGGAAAGGGGCCCACTTGCCTGAGATAATAGCATTCCTCTCGACACTATCGCCACGTCTCTCTGCCAGGAATGCATCCGCTTCGTCTAAAAGGAAGATAGCATCCCAGCGAGAGGCCACCTCGAATGCCTGCTCTAGGCGGCTCTGTATTGAAGTCGGGGAGGTTCCAAGCTCGCCGCAGCTCACGTTGTAGAGTAGCCTCTTCAGTGATTCCGCAATGCTCTCTAGAAGCCCGGGGTAAAGTTAGTCGTGCTCCTAGTAAGATTGGGGAGATTTGAGATTGACCAGCTGTCATTGTTTTCCCGCAGCCAGGAGGCCCGTGAAGCAGAAAGACCAAACCACGGCCCTTGCCTTGAATGAAATCATCAAAGTCGGTCGATTGGGCGGAATGTCCATCTACGAGGACCCGGATTGTGTTTTTGATTCCATCGTCGACTTGCAGCTTATTGAAGACATCTCTATTCCACTCGATCTTGCTGAGTTGGTCAATGAGAACCATTCCCCAGCAACGGACCGTGAATGAAAATGCGGGAACAAAGGGAGGGCAAGTCTCGTGTTGATCTGGCACAAGAGGCTTCCTCGGCAGCTGCGCTTCAACATTCGAGGCCAAGCCGCTCGTTGCAACCCGTCGGAGTTGCATTCGGTGGTGGTAGTGGAAAGACCCCTCCGACGAACTGTCGGTGTCCTCGGTGTCCTCGGTGTCGCCAACGGCTTTAGGTTCGAGTAGAAGCGTGTCCCTAAATATTGGGTTCTGGCTTAGAAAGCCTTCGACGTCCACAACGACTCTCCCATTTGTCTCCGACAGTTGTCAGCATAAGATCACAAGATTGCAACCAGATCCCAAGAACACCGCCGAGAAGAAAGGAGGGTAAGAGACGTACGGTACTAGATGGGTTATCATGAATGCGGCAGCCCCGTCGATTGTCATCCTCCCTCATTGTCCAGAAGGGACCATTATACATCATAGGTGTACCGATGGGGGACTTTGACGACTTGGAGCTGTCAATGCAATATCTCTCGTATAGTTTGCCCCTCGTAATCGCAGCCGCTCTCAACTCCGCTCCGTGCTTGCAAAACTCCAAGGGATAGACGGGAAGGCGAGTTATGCTGATGGTCTCGGTGAATGATGGGAAGGAGAAGTTCGATTGAACCAGGCCAAACCTCTGGCCATTGAATCCTGTGTGGGCTACATTGACGGTCCAGGTTCGTAAGCCGCCGGACGACTCGACACGGAACGACTTCAAGAGGGCCAACCACTCTATTGGAGCTCCTGCAGCTGACGAGTTCTGAATAACAACATGCTTTCCGGGCTTAAAGATGCTCCAGAGAAATTCGAAGTCGATCGTTCCGCTCTCGTTGAACGATCTGATTGTTTCGATTGTCTGGGACATGTACCTCTCCTGAAAGTCGACTAGCAGCTGAAGTTCCCGGCGAATTTCTTTCGTCGAGGCTTTTTTAATAGCCTCTTCGATATTCTCTCTGCAATAATGCAGCTCCTGAAACGGCTCCGGAATAACAATAGGGTCACGATTCAGACTGATGCTCGTTAAAGCTCTCGCCAAGGCGCGAAACTCGCGACGCAATGTGTCGGATTGAACCTCTAGTTGCACTCTGAGCGGTGAAGCGTCTCTGGCGTCGATTATGCGGCGGAGAAGCAAGGAATATTCGTCAAACGGCCTCTTGAGTCGCTGGGCCGGCCTATGCTGATTGACGTTTCGGGTGACAGCGAGGATGTCGCCATCCTCACGTAGTTCCTTGATATCTTCAAACTTCGAGTTGAAGATTGGTCGATCGTCGTCTGCATCTCCAATTGCGGCGGATGGGTCCGGGGCCGGGGTGTCGTCTACCTGGATTTCGTCTACATGGAGCCTTTTTCCTCTCGACCATACGAATTGATAATCGGCGAAGCCGTCTGGCTGCAACGTTGGCTGTCCTGCGGAAGTCGACGGTTCTCTGGACATCCTGAGTCGCCAAATTGCTCAAATGAGTATGGAGAGGCTTCAATGTGATTTTGATGTGCAATGAGTTGCGGGCAGCCTGCGTGCTAGGACATGGATGCATGCTGGCTGCAAAGACACGAATCCGACTGCGGCGGAGAACTCCAGCAACCTGGATACCGGTATGCCTCTCTCTACCAGTCCATGGGTCACCCGGCCACGGTAAAATATCTCATATGGTGGGCTGATTCGCGATCTCACCTGTGTCGACAAGGAAACGGCTGGCAGTCAAGCAGCCAAAAGATGCCGCTGTGCGGTACATTTCACCCATGCACGGAGCATCCCACCACCAAATATAGCACTTCAATCACTGCAAAGAGAAATTCATGGCGTGATAGTTGGGTGGCCACGACGCCTCTGGTTGAAGGCCGGATTTGATTGGCAGCCGCACTAAAGCTGAAAAAAAAAATGTGGGTGGAGATGCATCGTGTGGCTGTAAAGCTGAAAAGATAGGCATCACGAGATGCCTCTATAGACTTTCTTCTGGCTTCCACCACCTAAAAAGGAAGACAGTGGTTTGGTCTTTGCTCACACATACAGTAGTGCCTCGTAATGGTAGAGGTTAGGCAAGGCTGTACTGACTTCCCGTGTACAAATAAAGTAAGAGAGAAACAGAAGAGTGAGATACTATGTCCTCGATTTTGTTTCACAATTTCCCAGACCCCTATATCAGCATTCTCCCTGCCTTTTCCTCCCATCCGTCCTCTACAATCAGAGATCTGTCAGAAATCTGTTAAGCCATCAGTCGTCGATCAACATGAATCCCCCTCCCGAGAGGCTACATGTCGCGGCGAGCCCATTCGGAGCAAAGCGCAAGGGCATACAGCGCACCAAGACACTATTTCTGGCGACATCGGATCCGCGGACTCAAACGCATGTTGAGGGGGAGAGGTTCCGCCTCGAGGATCTGGACATCGACGAGAAACGGATTTGCGATGAACTCAACTGCCACCTTCACTTCAAAGTCAAAGAAGGGTACGAGATGAAAAATCTTCCGAAGTTCCACGACCTGACCCGATACGGCGTACGCGCCGATCAAGAGCTGGGGCTCTGGAAGTCTGAAGTTCGTCGACTAGCATCTGTGGTGAGGTCGCCGGAGCCGCCAATTTTGAAAGCATCTCCGGAATGGTTTGGGCGTGCGGACTCCGAGGGTTACAACCGCTTGCATATTATCGGGCTCGCCGTTTGTTTTGCTCTCGACGTCTGTTTACACGACAACGAGCTCGTGATGCTCGAGTTCCAGCCCCCACTGGCGAACGTGGAGACCTTCTCCACCGCACATAAAAGGCTACTTCGCAACTTCAACCCCAACGAAGGGACCACGCGCTACGACCGGAATATCAAGTTAGACAAGCACAACAGTGAGGCATACCAGACCCTCGTAAATTACCTCACTGCTTCACTCGCGCGCCTTCTCATCAGGACGATGAAGGGCCAATTTTGGGTTGACAACTGCCTCAGCACCGTCGCCAAGTTTGCCGCCAAGTTGAAGGTGGTTGGAGCCGACCTACCACGGGCCATTTGTAGGGCTTTCGAAGCCCAGAAGGAATTTCAGGTACGAATGGGCCAGAGAGCCAAGTCCCAGGCCATTATCCAGTCTGTCACTATAACCAGCCAGCGATCCGGAGACGGCGAGGAAAATAACGACAACCCCATGGCGAAGCAGCAGGCGGTACTGCAGACAGACCTAGACACCTCAGGGTCGAGGTATTTCATGGTTATGGACGCCTTCTACCATAGCATAGGCATGCTTCTAGCTGCATCCGTCGTGGGTCTGGTCTGGAACGAGGGGACCGACCAGCCTGCCGATATATTTGAGACTAGTGCCACAGTCTACGACACCGGGCTCCGCGGGACGAAGACCCAGCTGTGCCGAGAACGTGACGGATCTATTGGGGTTGCGGGCGAGAGGAATGTCATCCATTGTGCTGGCATGGCCTTCGATGCCTGTCGGGAGATTTGGGACAAGTTGCCCTCGACGCCAGCCCCTCCTGGGCCGTACACGTCTCTTGACTGGAACTGGACGGAGCTAACAGATTCGGGGAATCTAGGGCCCTCTTCACCGAGATCCGGGAAGTTGACGGTTATGAGCGACGTAATCACGGCTCTCGTACCATATCTAATGTTTTGTGGCGTGTTCCCTACCCAGCTGGCACACATGACAAGGGTTGCAATCCTAATCTCGGACCCGACTGAGCCGGTTGAGTACTACCAACATGGCGGTTACCTCGCTGTCGCCCAGATACGCACGTCTAGACACAGAACCTTGTACGGCGCACAGTTCCAAAGTGTGTTTGAGTCTCCGATGGCTCAGCAGAGGGCCCTTGCTGGCGTGACAGGAGACGAATGGGAGAGGAACTCGGCTTCGAGAGCGTTGCGAAGTCGTTATACTGCGACTAATGAAAAGTTTCGAAATGCATTGGAGCAAGTGGACAACTGGATCATTGATGAGCGGTCTATAATCGTCACGAGCGTCTTGTATTCATGGGTTGTGCTAGTCGGCATTGGCATCGTTGTTTTGGGAGGCGTTGCGCTGGTCGCGATGAGGGATAGCATTCCAAATGTTGACCCTTCAAATCTGACAGTCCTGGTCTGGACTGCGGCTGGTTTCGCCGTCGTCTACGCCAAATCGAGGCGAGTCGAGGACTGGCCCTGGCGCGACTTCCTTCGTGGCCGTGTTGTTTGCCGGTCCGTGACTGAGGTAAATGCGGTCACCAAAGTCGAGCCACAGTTGCTACTTGCTATTTTGCTACGCTACGAGACACGTATGTTTCTCAAGAAAAGGGGTCCCTTCAACAATCTTTTCGATCGCAAATCCGAAGACGGCTTTAGTATCGACGTCCCTCCGCTTGTCGAAACCGCGGCTGCCGGAGGACATATTTTTATCAAAGTCGACAGCTTGAATGGGCCAGCTTTGGTCGGCCTTCAGGGTCATATCTGGGGAAACTACGAGTCGGTTTCACCAAAGGATCGAACCAGGGAAGGCAGTTCCCTTATTTGCCGTGACTTCGACGACCCAGCACGCTATCGACTAACCACGGAGAACGGGAAAGGAGAGGACGCAAGTGGAGGCTCACGTGATCTGCCGCTACCGCTTTATCCCATCTGCACAAATGAATTGAATTGGTATCGGGTCCAGGGGATCTTTTCTGAGAAGGCGCTCTTCGGCTAATGGCAACTGCATCGTTGGAGTGACATGTGGAAGCTTCGGGGAAGCCTTATATATTGGGGTATTCTTGCCGCTGTTTATGTAGAAACTGAGATATTGACAAGTATAGTCTCTGGTTATGCTAAGACAGGCTGCGAGTGCGTGCAGGAACTGAAGAGCTAATAGTCGGACTTAACGTCGCGCTAAAGGGGCCCTTCCCTTTAGTCGGGGAAAGCAAGTTGTCCCGGGAAAGCAAGATATCCCGCACCGATCACGAAAATTGTAAATTTGTATAGAACACCCATAGTAAAAATCAATCAATTTGATCACCACCAGACTATATTACCCTCAAAATCAGCCTAATTCAACAGCGATGGCCCGCCTAAGCAACCTCCCTAAAAATACACTTCTCCGCGATATGCCAGAGAGGGATAAGCTTCGTGAAGCTATTTAGTTCCTTAAGGCTAACCCAGAAGAGACTCCTGCGACTGCCGCGCGTGCGTATTACGTATGAAATAAAGATATAGTAAGGAAAGCATAGCAGAGAGAGAGGAAGAAGATAGGGATAACAGGTAGTTAATAAAGAGGGTATAATAAGATCCTATATCCTAATTAACACACGGCATTAATTCAGTACGCGGTATCACACGCGATTAATAGAGGGAAAGGAGCTATAAAGCAGATAATATATAACTATATAATATAGATATAAATAGAGGATAATAAGACGGCTCTCTCCTAGAAGTAGTTCTCCTAGTAGCTAAAGAGTACTCCAGAGCTCCATATAATTAAGACGAAGCCTATTGCGAGCTATTATATTAATCTCTATACTAAATAAAGCCTCCGCGAATAGTTTGAGACTTAATATTAACCGGCACTTAAGGAAACTAGTATATATCATAGCGATTAGATATATAATATAAATAAGAAGAGGGCACGAGTCTATATACCTATAGGGGAGGAAGTAGTAGTTCCTATTAGAATTAAGGAGATATATACGGGAATACCTAAAAATCATATATCCCTTACGATAATTAAATCTATATCTATAGATAGTAAGGTGATTTCACTAGTAGTAATTATCCCTAGAGTTATAATTATAGCTTCCTAGTTTCACGAAAATATAACTAGTTATAAGGTTATTATAGTCTCTCCTACTAGATATATAAATGAGGGTATTTATATAGTATAGCTAGACTATTTTATTAAGTATAATAACTATAGCCCTAATTAGGAATAGTGTATCCTATTAATTAATAGAGTAATCTACTACTAAGTAAACGATTTTATCCTAAAAGCTATATATAATAAGATATAGATTATTTAATTCCCCTCTTACTAAACTTACTTACTTTAACTATATAATATAGGTATTTTCAGGGAATAGAAATACTATTAATAAGTTAATATTATAAATATAATTCATTCTTATAAGCCGGAATATAATATTTAATACTTCTTCTATAATCTCCCTAGAATATAGGAGGAGACATTTATAGTTCAAATAATTAAGTATGCTTTCTAGAATACTAGAATCTGGCCTATAAGCTTTAAAGTAGTATAGAGGAAGCTTAAAGAGTATAGTAAAAAGTAATAGAAAGATACTAGCTTAGAATTCCTAGAGTTTAGTTCTAAATTAGATACTAAATTAGATATAGAATATCCTCTACTCGCTCTAATTTATAATCTAGAGGAAATATACTAATTACTTACTCTTCTAAAACCTCCTTCTTTATATAACAAATATATTCTATAGCTTAATAACCTCGATAATAAGATCCTAGAAGCTCTAAGCTCTTCCCCTTATAAAGAATATATAATTATAATTAAGGCTACTAAGAATTACCTTATACTTAGAAGTTTATATAAGATAAATATATAGATTACTTATATAGAGTAAGTTAAATAGTATAAGGCTAAGGTATATATATAGCTTAGTTTCTAAAGGAGAGGGTAATTAAATACCTCTAATACTCTAGAAAAGAAGAAGATAAAAGTAAGGTATATAGCTAAGGAGGAGCTAAAGAAGGCTAAATAATAGCTTATAAAAGCTAAATTAGCTAAGAAGGAAGCTATTAAAAGAGTAGGAATTACCGTATAAGTAGTAGAGAGAGAGAGGAAGAGGATATTAAAGGATATAAAGGTAAGGTTAGGGGGTTCATATTTACTATCTATATTACTAATAACTAGCTATAATATTAAAGGTCGCTATATTTATATTACTAATAGGACTCTGCTTTCCCCTCTAAGTAATAAGAATTATCTTATATAAGCTCGCCGCTTCTATTAATACTTCCTGAAGTTTACTTATAGCCTACTATTATCTAATATAAGTACATTATTACTAGCCCACAGTTATCTAAGTCTATACTCTAGTAGTAATAATAACTACTTCTTAATATATAGCCTTATATCTATAAAGGGTACTATCTAGTATTACCTATAGATTCATCTATTACTATACCTAAGAGTTAGTTAAGAGAAGCTATACTCCTAATTAGCTAATATAAGGAGGAGCATTAAATACCTAGCCTAGAATTCACCTAGCTATACCTAGTATCTCGCCTATTAATCCATCTCCTTTAAATATAGAGTTAAATACCTCTATATATACTAGAGTTAACTAGAATCCACTAGCTAGGCCCCCTAATTAATTTACCCGGAGTCCTATATAATAGGAGTTCTACCTTTTATATAATAGTATATCTTCCGTGAGATTATATACTATAGCTATCCTAAGAACTAAACCCTAGAGCTTAGTCTAAGTCTACCTATTTCCATTAAGGTTTTCTCTCTTCCTATAGTTAATGTATTTCCTTAGAGAACTTCCTTACCTCTTCTATAAACCTCCTATTTCTTCCTATAGTTAGGATTCTCGCTACTAAGCTATTACTACCCATATCCTATATAACTATCTACTAGGAGCCCAGAGACTCCTATATATAGATAGAGTTTACTATTAATATTAAGATCTCTAGCTATTAGTACTTATTCCGAGTTATCCTACCTATTATAACTATAATAGTAGAGTAGAGAATTATAACTACCCTACTTATTATTACTACTTATTCCCCCAATTTAGTAGTTTATATATATACTTCGAGGCTATATTATTATACCCTCCTAATGTTCTCTATAGTCTAATGAGCTATTTTTATAACTTAGCTTAGGTCTAGTTAGTGAGTATAACGACTTCCTAGGTTAGATATAAGTTTAATAATATTATAGGTTAGAGCTAGCTTTAATAACCCCCTAACTTAATAGTGAGTTTTACGACCTCCTATATTAATAGCGAGTTTTATAACCTCCTAGGTTATAAGTGAGTTTAATAACGTCTTAGGTTATAAGTGAGTTTAATAATATCCTAGGTTAATAGTAAGTTTAATAATATCCTAGGTTAGGGGTAAGTTTAATAACTTCTTACTACTATAAGTATAAGAGGGCTACTACTTTCTTAGGCTTCACTAAGCTAAATCTCCCTATAAACCTACCCTAATTACTCCTAAATTATAGCTAAGATTAAAGAGGCCCTCTAAAGTTATCCTAAGTTAAAGAGAAAGTTAATATTAGTAAACTTTATTACTATTAGTTTTAGCTCTATTTTTATCTTTTACTTTTATTATTAGTCTAGTTATAAAAGTCGAATTAGGTAAGCTAAGGCTAGATAGTCCTTATAGCCTCGGTGAAACTAGCTTTCTAGGTTATATATATATATATAGTTTTATATAAATACTCCTTATTAGTATTAGAGGAGCTAACCCTAGGCTAAGAGTTATATAGAAAGTAAGGTATTAGCTAAGAGGAGACCTAGAGCTTTATAGCTCTTTATTAGAATAATAGAAGTTAAGTAAGATATAAGAGATTTAGTATAGACTATATAAGAGAGTTTAGATCTTAAGAAGTATACTAGGGCATCTCATATAGTAGGCTAGAAGTTACTTATTATTTTAAAGTATATATAGTATATATTCTCTATTATATGAGTTATAAAAGCCTAGAGGGTAGAGGGTTTATTCTTCTAGCCTAGAATCTACTTTAGAGGAGTCTTAGTATTTATCTATTCTAAGATTAATTAGTATACTATATATAGGTACTAGAATCTAGCTAGAAGTAATATAAGGCTATATAGGTTTACTATAACTTTCTATTAAGTATTAGAGGTATTTGAGATCTATACTATTAGCTCCTTAAAGCTAGATATTACTTAATTAAATAACTTCCTATTCTCTTATACTTATACTTATACTAAGGGTACCCTATACTCGAATATTAATACTAGGAACTACTAGTATACTTAAAGATAATATATTAGGCCCCACGAATTACTATAAATACTTAGCTACTTTACTCGCCTAATTACTACTTGAATTCATTACTCGAGGTACTTCTAGAAATTAATCCTATTTACTATTACCAGAAATCCCAGATATATATATAACTTAGCTTTTAAGATATCCTAGCTATAGACTTATAGTATTAGTAGATCTAGATAAGATATTACTACTATATACTTAGCTAGGTTTAGGAAGATAGTATTTTCTATTATTTACTCCTCTATAATCTAGAGGAGTAGAGTTAGATCTATATTTATATAAGTTAAGATAACTCTATTATTTATATAAAAGAGATATAATAGAATTCCTGGTATCTAAGTATTAACTTAGTATAGTAAATTATTAATAAAGTCTACTCCCCGGGCGACGGCTAGCTAAGTGAGGCGGCTTTACGAGCGCGCGCCCTACAACAACGACCACGATCACGACGGCGACCCTCCACACGCCGATTCCCGGGCGGGTCGTGATCGAATCTATAGCTAATAGGCCCCTCTCGTAGATCATATCATTATTTAATAGTCTATTGGGGCAGAACCCCCTCGAAACTGGGTCGCGGGGCGTCCTGTCCCAAAGGGGTAACTATCTACACCACGTGATCCGCGGCGCTATCCCAGAATAGTAACTATCTACATCACGTGACGTCACCCGCGAAACCACGCCCCTCCGCCTTCTATACTAACTACGTTACTCCTATCTCAATCCTTTAATTCCCCTAACCTTTCCTAATTAGTAACTATAGCACTTAATACCTAGACTAAAGCTCTTAATACTAGAGAGGAGGCGCTATCGGAATTAGAGCCAGGCGCGCTAGCGAAGCTCAGTTACTACTACTACTACTACTAGCCCTAGCCCTAGTAAGTAATAGCCGATTAGGTAGCCTATAATAAGCTAATCCGAGGCGAGTAGCGTACTACCCCTTTATTCCTACCTCTATCCCTATCCTAGATTAGTCCTAGTAAGCTACCGTCCAAAATATAAGGGACTAGGACCGAGAAGAAGTAGGCCTAGTAAGTAATTCGTAGGTAGACCTCTTAGGAGCAGAAGACGAATACCCCGAGACTAGTAACCTAGAGCTAAGCCTAGAGTAGCTTAGTACTCTACTAAAGAGGAGCCCGTCCCATATAAGTAGCTAGTCTCCTTCTAAGAGGAGCTGAACCGTCGGCGAGCTAGCTACTTACCTTAAGTAAGGTAGGAGTAAGGATACTAAAGGCGTCAAGTATACTAATAGTATTAAGGGCGTCGTAGATATAGAGTTAATTAAAGACGAGCTTAGTACTCCTATAGAACTTAATAATAGCGAGTCTTAGTATAATATAGATGACCTCGAGGATGAATTAGAGGGTTTTATAGAGGGAGGGGTTACCGAGCTAGTAGCGAGTAGGAGCGGAATTAGTGCCTAAGTAGTAGCGGGTATTAAGGTTAATATCGAGGATAAGAGTAACGAAGCTCTCCTAGATACCTAGCTATAAGGGTTAGATATACCCTAGGTCAACTTCACCTATAAGCTCAGCTAGTACTTACTATACTTTAAGGGCTATAGTCCTAAAGAGTACTTCGTAATACTTATACTATATAATAGAACTATAGATTCCCCCTCGTATCTATCTATTAATAACTACGCTATACTACTCGAAGAAGCCCGACTCCCCCGTATAATTAAGAAAACTAGCCTCCTAACCGCTACTAAGCGGAGTACCTAATATTATCCCTCATAAAAATCATAGAACTAATATTTAATTCTGTTTTTTTTATATAGTACTATAACTATAATTTCTATAAGTATAGAACTTTGGAATTAACCGCTATTTCTATTAACCCTAACTAACTCTAACCCTTATAAAAACCTACTAAATCTAATAATAATTATTAAAGGAGTAAACTATAGAAGAATACCCTCTATTATTTCCGTCGTAATAGATAATACTATTAGCCCTAATATACTTAGTAAGTAGTTTAAGGTAGTAACTTCTAGTATTAATACTATACTAGCCCTACTTCTAAGGGTAGTAAGGGAATTTTCTCTATACTTACTTAGTTATAGGTAGTTATAAGCTACTTATAAGATATTATTTCGAGTTATTATAGTATAGTTATACTACTAAGTAGTTATACTACTATATTACTAATAGATAATATAACTTTATAGAAAGCGATTTAAAAATTACACTAATTTAAAGGAAGTCTTCTATAGAAATATTAAGCTCTATATATATTATAGAATACGTTAGTAAGCGCTAGTTATAGAGTTATATCTAAGGAATAAGGTATTACTAGGTAAGCCGAAATATTAAGAGAGAGTCTATTCTACTATTATACTATAGTAAATATATAGAAGGAGAGGTACTAAAGAGAAATATAGAGATAAAAGGTCCGAAATAAATAATTAATTACTATAGGTTACTTGTATTAATTAATTATTAGATATTATAGAAGATATACCTAAAGTTAAGATAATAAGTAAGATATTCTAAATTACGTTATTTATATCTTATAATTATTTAGATCTAGATAAGTTCCTTTCTTAATAAGAACCTCGAATATATTAATTAGCTCTAATATTACTATAAATACATTTAGATAAAATAACCTAGTAACTTCTTATAATAATATTCTAAGCCTATTATTATTTATAAGAGTTCTAGTATATATATAGTAAAGCTACTTAGTCTAGCTAGTAAGCTATTATATACTAGAAATAAGCCTTAAAAGTTCTTAGCCTTAATCTAGATTAGGTTTCCTTACTTAGGTAGCCTTTTTCCTATTATCCTACTCTAAAGTACTTATCTTAAAGGATATATATACTATAACCCTAATATCTTTATCTTATAAGAAATTATATCTCCCTTAAAGTATAGAAGTAATTAGCTTAGCGCCTCTAACCCTAGAGGTAACTATAATAGCCCTTATTACCTAGTACTCCTAGCTTAATCTTATTATAAACTAAAGTAATACTATTAACCTTAATATATATAATACTTATACTAATATATCCTAGCTCTTTAGTAATAAGTCTTTAATCTATATCTACTATAAGCCCTAATACTATATTAAAAACTCGCTAGTCTATTATATCTCTACTAAAGTCCTCTTAGAGTCTACTATAATATATTTATTATATAAACTCCTAGTATCTAGTCTCTTAGAACCTCCTTAGTTAATTTATAAGAAGATGAAATATATTAAGGGGGTATTAGTAAGAGAGAGAAAGAGTAGTTTAAGGATATAACTCGCGAGCTATTTTAATTTAGTACTAGAGTAAGTAAGATATACTAATAGCTAGAAATAAAGTAAAGATAAACTTCTTATTAGCGAGGATTTTAGGTATAGGAAGAGAATTCATAGGTTATAGGTTAAGATCTTTTATAGGGTATATACTTTTAATTTTATAGCCTAGGCCTCGGAATAATATTTAGTGAGACTAAGTACTTTTCTAAGAGTTTATACTAAGAAGAATAAGTACTATTATATTAGATACTAATATAGAAACTAATAAAGAGTAGATAATATAATAGTATATAAAGTTATAGGTTAACTAGTCTATCCCTATAACGGGTCTATAGTAATATTAAAGCTTACTAGGGAATAAGTTAATAATTATTATTAAAACTATCCTAAATACTATAGGTAAATATCTAATATAGAGGAAGACCTACTACTACTAAGTAAGCTAATTAATATTAGAGAGTCTAAAGATAAAGTTCCCTATTTAGTTCTATCTAAAGGTAAGAGAAGTAAATAGGTAGCGCTTAGCTATTATTAGGCTTAAAGTCTAGTGCCCGGGTAATGGCTAGCTAAGCGAGGTAGCTTCGCGAGCGCGTGCCCCTCGCAACCCTTATAGCAGCGACTATAATCGCAACGGCGACCCTCTATATACTAATTCCTAGGCACGCCGCGATTAAACCGGTAGCTAATAGGCCCCTCTCGTGGATTATATTATTAATTAGTTATCCCCTAGGGTAGAACCCCCTCGAAACCAGGTCATAGGGTATCCTGGCCCAAAGGGGTAATTATCTATACTACGTGATCCGCTATACTATCCTAGAATAGTAACTATCTATACCACGTGACGCCCCCCGCGAAACTACTCCTCTCTACCTCCTACGCTAGCTATACTACTCTAATCGTAATCCCTAATTCTCCTAACTCTTCCTAATTAGGGTAGCTACTATACCTTATACCTAGACTAAAGCTCTCGATACTAGAGCGGCGGCGCTATTAGACCTAGAGCTAAGTACGCTAGTGAAGCTTAGTTACTACTACTACTACTACTAGCCCTAGCCCTAGTAAGTAATAGCCTATTAGGTAGCCTATAGTAAACTAATCTAAGGCGAGTAGTATACTATCCCTTTATTCCCGCCCTTATCCCTACCCTAGATTAGTCCTAGGGAGCTACTACCCAAAATACGAGGGACTAGGACTAAGAAGAGGTAGGCCTAGTAAGTAATTTACTAGTAGACCTCTTAGGAGTAGAAGACGATTCCCTAGAGGCTAGTAACCTTAAGCTAGGTAGCTAGTCTCCTCCTTAGAGTCTTTCTAAGGGGGGCTAAACCATTAGCGAGCTTACTACTAACCTTAAGTAAGGTAGGAGTGAGGATACTATAAGCGTCGAGGATATTAATAGTATTAAGGGTATTATTAATACTAAGTTAATCGAAGATAAGCTTAGTACTCTAATATAACTAGATAATAGTAAGTCTAGCTATAATATAGATAATAGAGTATTAGTTAAAGACGAGCCTAGTACTCTAATATAGCTAGACGACGGCGAGTCTTAGTATAATATAGATGAACTTAAGGACGAATTAGAGGATTCTATAGAGGTAGGGGTTACCGAGCTAGTAGTAAATAGGAGCGGAATTGGGACCTAGGCTAAGGCGAGTATTAAGGTTAATACTAAGGATAAGAGTAATAAAGCTCTCCTAGACACCTAGCTATAAGGAGTAGATATACCCTAGGTTAACTTCGCCTATAAGCTTAGCTAGTACCTACTATACTTTAAGGGCTATAGTCCTAATAAGTACCTTATAATACTTATACTCTATAATAGTACTATAGACTCCCCCTTATATCTATCTATTAATAACTATACCACGTTACTTAAAGAAGCTTAACTCCCCTATATAATTGAGAAGGCTAGCCTCCTAACTACTACTAAGCGGAGCGCTTATATACTACTGGATTAGTAGCGAATCTTTAAGGATAATATTATATCACGATTTAGTAGCGACGATAATAGCGAAGAATAGGACTTTAACTCATCTAACGTAAATAAGGAGACGGATCTTAATTCATCTAATAATAATAAGGAAAGCGACTAAGACTAAGATACTAGTAATTAAGAGGTAGATCTGGACTAAACTACTACTAGTCTAGCCTCGAAGGTAAGGCAAGTAGCTAAAGGCGAGGCCCTAGCTTATAGTAGGGAATATACTAGCTTCTATCTCTACTATTCCTAGTTAGTAAAGGGCTTAGCTAAGGTATACTTCAATATTAATAGCTTTCTCGGATATACTTCTAGCCTAGCCTTTACCTATTAAGGAGTAGTAATTAACCTCTACCCCTACTTTTCATCGAATATTAAGTTAAACCTATATCTATATTTAATAGTTCACTATAACTTTAGGAGAGGCGAGAAGGTAATCTATATCCTACTATATAAAGTGCCTTACTACTACCTTAGTCGAGTTATTAGATACGAAGATACTAGTATCTTTATCCTCTTCCCCTATATATTCTACCCTAAGAAGGAGATAAACTTCCCTAGGAAGAGTAATAGTAAGGCCTATAGTCTCCTCTAAACCTAGACTAATTAGCTCCTCCTCCTAGCTATATTCCGCTATATACTAGTATTAAGCCGCTAATACTTCCCTATCTCCTAGGACTATACTCGCCGGAAGGCTATAGCTTACTCTACTAAGTACTAGGGCCTTATAGCTACTAAGACTCCCTTACTCTCACTCTACTATATACTATATCCTAATAGCCTAGCTATAATCTAGTAGGACATCTAATAGTAGCTTACTAACCCTATAAACTAGATATACTATAGTATATAGCTTATATTCTCTAGTAAGAATACTAAGCTATACTTTACCTATCCTATAATAGCCAGCGTCTAGGAAGCCTTTAATAGGGCCTTAGTACTTACCTTTAACCTAATATTCCTTAACTAAGCCCGCTTCTAGATTAACCTAGGTAAGGAGGTAGCCTATACTAATTATACTATACCTAGGGAGGAATTAGCTAGCGATTTGGAGCCGGCTATATACCTAGTATAGTCCTACTACTAGGCTAGCTTTATCTAGTAGGCTCGTAAGTAGGATATAGGTATATCTATAAAGGCTACTACTTACCTAGTTATAATACTTCGAGATACCTAAGATATAATAGTAGAGATATCTCCTAGGTTAACTAAGCGGTAATAGGGCTAGGTCTTTAGCTAGGTCTATAATAGCTTTAAAGAGTAGTATAATATAGCTAAAATAAAGCTATTTAGCTACCCTTACCTTAGCCGGCTAATATAGGATTCGGTAGTAGTATAGATACTATAGTAGTAAGGTAAGGGCTAGGCTACTACCCCGGAGTAGATTCGCCGCTATTATATCGCTAGTAAGGAGCGCCTCTACTAAGTACTACTCAAGAGCTATAAGCTCTCATTTAGGGTATAAGAGGAGTACTATATATCCCTAGCCTTCTTTAATTAGCTAAGGTAAATGCTCGAGGCTAGTAGTAATTAGGTAATAGTTCACTAGCTAGCTAACGATAATTATAGCTATTTCTAGGAGCTACTTACTAAATCCTTTATAAGCTTCCTAGCCCTTAATACTAATAAGTTCATAGTAGTAATTAAGTAAACCTTATACTTAGAGGAGCCTAGCTAGGTGAGCTATAAGTACTATAAGCTAGCGACTATACTACTATAATACCTACTATTTGCCTTTAACTTAGGGCTAATTAAGGAGTAGATAGACATCTAGTAGCTAAAGATCTAGTACTACTATAGCGGGGTAATAGTCCTTAGTATAGGTATTAAGGATACTATCTCATATACTAGCTATAGGTAGTTCCTACCCCGGGTTAACTAGGAATAACTAGAGTTCTACTACCCGCTTATATACTAAATAGCCTTTACTAGTAGTATACTCTAGGATACCTACTACTAGAACTAGGCCTAGGTTATAGATTCGAAGAATAACCTCGAGTATATAGAGGCTACCGGGTAATAGATTAGGCTCTATTAGGTAATTAATAACTACTAGGTAATTATAATCTAGTTCCTCCTTATCCTTATTATATACTCTTATAGGAAGGAAGTATTCCGCTACTTTAAGGCCCTCTTTTAGCCCGAGTTAAGAGAGGAGGTAGCCCTTAGTAAGATAATACTCTATCTATTATCCTTAGATAAGTATCTTATCGATAATTAGTATATGACTATTTACCTAATTAGCCCCTAATAGAGTCTAATTAGAAATATCTAGGACCTACTAGAGCTCCTTTAGGGCTTTAATAACCGAGTTATATAGGCTAAGTCATAGAGTAATACGCTATTTAGGGTCATTTATTAGCGGGTATATAAGCTAATAGAGACCTATATTAGTAGCTAGGCTTTAGCGGACTTTTATAGCTTAGTCGGGCACTACTTTATAGCTACTTACTAGCTAATCCCCTATCTAATACTAACTAAGTTTATCTAGAGGAACTATAATAGGTAGCCGCTTTAAATTAAGGTCTACTACTAATAACTAGCCTACTAGTACTATAGGAAGGTTAAGTACCTATATCTAGACCTCGCTCTATAAATAATAATTGCCTTACCTTAACTATAGTAGCTATCCCGTGATCACTAGCTTATAAGGTATACCTAGGATATAGCGCTATACCTAAGTAAGCTTAGAAAGGAGAAGATTAACCTAAGGATAGCTCACTAGTATATACTAGACTAGAATCTCATATAGGGCTAGGGTAATATAATATAGGTACTTATACCTACTAACTACTAGCCTAATAGGCCCCGAATTAATAGTGACTTATAGGCGATTAGGCGTGTCCTAGAGGAATAGTACTAGATTATATAGTAGTTAGCTACGGATATAGACGAGTAGGATCCAGCTCTAAGGGCTATAGATAAGCTAGTCCTTAGTACTACTAGAAGTATAGCGAATCTTAGGCTAGAGGCTTAACTACTAAGTAATAGTAGCTCTAGTTTCAGTGAGAGGGGTACTAATAAGAAGGACCTATACCCTACTAACTACTATATAGCGCGGCGGCTAAGTAGGCCCAAGTAAGCCTAGTATAGCTATAGTCTTATAGAGGAATACTCGAATGAGGATAATCTATTACTAGATAATTAGGGAACTAGTACCCTTAGATAAGAGTACTAGTTTAAATATACTCTATTTATAATCTATAAAGATAAGATAGAGGAATAGCGGTAAAGGGAGGGAGGGGAGTTAGCTATTAGCTAGGGATTAGCTAGTAATGCGGTAAGGGGAAGTCTACTATTAGAGGGGTATTAGCTTATAAATAGGCTAGAGAGAGCCTATTTATAGATAAGTACTAGCTAGTAAGGAGGAAGAGGAGAGTTAACTATCTAGGGCTAAATTACTAGTGAACTATTAGTGAACTACTAGTGAACTACTAGTAAACTACTAGTGAAACGCTAGTGAAACGCTAGTAATTCGAGTATATATAGCAGGGAACTAGGCGGGATTTAACTGTTATTACTAGACTAAGAAGGAGTATATTATAGCTAGGGTTAGTAACCTTATCCCTATAAGCTTCCTCCTATCCTATAGGTAAAGAGATAGTAAACTAATAGCGAATTAGTAGCGATTCGTGAGTAAATAGCTAGCTCTCTAGGAGTTAAGCTAAATAACTAATTAATAGAGCGCTAGCTAATTAGAGTATTAAGGGGTTACCCTATACTCGCTTATAGTAGACTAGGCTACCATTAAACTATAGGCGAAGCGAGCCCTATTACTGAAATTTATAACCTTAGTTCTATATTAGATTCACTTATATAGTAGCTAGCTTAAATTTAAGCTATTACGTAATATCTACTATATACTAAGCTAGTAAATTTAAGCTTAAGCTAAGTAAGGGGCTCTAGGAAAAATTTATATATCCCCTAGAGAACCTTCTCTAGTTTTTTTCCTCTATCTCTTATTTACTTTTTTTTTTTCTAGTAGGTACTAATTCGCTTAATAATTAAGCTCTAATTTAGTAGCGAATCTTTATAAGCTAAATAACTTAGCCCGAGTTACTACTAAATTAGTATTATAGCTATTCCTAAAGATTTAGTACTAAATTAGAATATCGTCCCATTTCCCTTTAGTCTTATAATAACTAATTACTACTAATCCGCCGCTATATAGCTCTCTTACCTATTTAGTACCGAATAGAGTAGAGGGGTCCTTAGTTCCTATTTACTACTAAATAGGGTTAAGGGGTCCTCCTACTTATTTAGTACTAAATAGGTAAGAAGGGTCTATAGGGGGGCAATTCGGTAGTAATTAGGAGCCGGTTTAGTGAGTTTTAGGTAACGAATCTAGGGCTAATTATTAGGGATTTAGTATTATATTACTTACTACTTATATTCCCCTCGGTAGAACTTTACCTATAGATCTCTTACCTTTCTCCCCTAATTACCTAGTAAACCCCTAGTAAATTACTACCGAATCGTCCTTAAAATAGATGCCTCTCCTAGCCTATTCTCTAGTAATATATCAGCGACTAACTAGCTACTCTCTACTAAGGAGAAGAAGGGTCTCTAGCTAGCCCGAACCTATATAGTTAATAGTAAGAAGTAAACTGTCCTACTAGTTCATTACTCTACGCTTATACTTAAGCTAGGAGAGGTAAGTGGATTAGTCCTAATTTAGCGCCGAATTACTAGGTATTTAGTAGAGAAACACTAACTATTTATTACCTAGACTAGTAATAAGTATAATAGAGACTATATTAATTAGAATAGTAGCTTCTACCCATATGCTTATATATCATATATTATTACTATAGGATATACTAAGGAGATATTTACTTTAGGTATAGGATCTAGTACCTATAATATCCTCTTTAGGTAAGTAATCTCCGCTAATTCTCTAGTAATTCGGGGTAGAATAGCTAGCTAATAGGTTATAATTAGCTACCTCGTTTATACCTCCTATAATAAGAATAGCTTAATCTATAGTTACTACTTAACCCTTACTAGTATAGAGGATAAGTACTATAATATAAGTAATTCGCCCTAGAATCTACCCCTATTCGCCACCGATTTACTAACTACTATTTACTAGCTACCCTATAACCTCCTACCTAATATTTATACCCTAGTTAAGGATACCTTATTATTAACTACCTATT
>JAJTUS010000277.1:0-49678 GCA_021399465.1 Hyaloscypha sp. PMI_1271 | reverse complement strand
GAGTATCTTAATTACTATTTATACCTATTTTTTGGCTTTCTAGGTCCTCTCTTTCTTTTAGGAGGCTTTCCTTTTTACCTTAGGGGACTAGAATTCTTAACCTTAATAGGTTACCGAGAGGTTATTATAGGCTCTAAACTATGGTTTTTATTATATAATAATAGAAGTTCCTTAGAGTTTTTAAGGTTAGGGAAAACGAGTAACTAGGTATTTATAATTCCTTTAGCTAAGATTTCTATTTAATTAAATACTATTACTCCTTACTTTAGTTATCTGATTAGTAGTTAATAATAGCTTCTATTTCCTATTCTTACTCTTTATTATTATTCGCTAATTCCAGAGTTCTCTAGTAAGGTATAGGTAGTATTCTTGACCCTTTTTTACTATATACTCTTTAAGGAGGGAAATATAGAAAGTTAGATATAAATAATGATATATACTTAGTAATTCTAGCTTATATACTACTTATCTAATATATTAAGTCCTTAAATAGACCTATGAATTTTGAGCTTAAGCTTTCTTACTTTAAGTTTAATGTTTTTTATTAATAGTATTACCTAGGCTCTTTTAGAGAAGTATTTATTTAACTAATACTTATTATAATAGGTCTCCTAGTTATTTTATATATAATACCAAAGATCTTAAAGCTTATTCTACTCTACTTAAAGAGTCTCTAGCCTCTTATATATAGCTAGTACCTCCCCTATAATCCTGTCCTTAGGATTCTATAGAAGTTAAGAGTAGTAGCTATAATATATATAAAAGGGTATATTCTATAGAACCTAATACTTTAAGTTATTATATATAAACTCTATAAAGGATAACTTCTTAAACTAGTTATTCTTTTGAGAGTTATAGTAGTATCTTAGGTAGTATTCTAGGGCCTAGTTCTACCTTTTTATCTACTTATCTATCTAAGGATAGAATACTATACTTAAATACTATTTATATATTAAATAGAAGCAGAAAGTAGACTAGAACTAGCTAGTAAATACTATTCCTTAATTAGAAATAATACTATTAGGGGAGCTAAAGATTAAGAAAACATATTCCTATATAATCCTAGTAAGCTCTAGAGAGTTAACTATCTTATAACAAGTAATATACCTAGCTATTTTAGAGTACTAGTTAATAACTATAAGGATTATATTAAAATCAGGACCTCCTACCGGGTTCTTATATAGCGGCAAGCCTATAATAAAATCTATAGAGATCTCACCTTAGGGTCTCCTAGGCTATAGTAAACTACTAAATAAGCTATATAGTAAATGCCTTTTAGCCTTAACTCTCTAGTAGATATCGTATTCTTAATAATAGTCGTGAATATCCGTTTCTATATTCTCCTAATACTAGGACCTTCTAAGGAGCTTAAGACTTTTCTTAATACTATAGTATCCTACTAGTGGGTTATTATAATAAAGCTTTATAACTTCTTAATATAAGGCAGGGTTATCTAGAATAATAATTCTTAAATAGTACCTAAGAAGGCCTAAATTATTACTCCAAATTCGATTCCTCTTAGTATCTCTCTTACTAAGCCTCTATTTTATAATATTTTAGTATTAAGAATTATTCCTCTAAGCTACCTTAATAATGTTTAGGAGGGGTTTAGATAGAGGGGCTAGCGCTATAGCTCTTTTAGTAGCCATATATATCTATATATAGGGAATTAGATATTTATAACTATCTAATTCAAAAACTCGGGGGACTAAGGAGTTTATAATCCCTTTAGGTAATATAGTCGTAGATACCTCTATTACCCTAGCTTTAGAAGCGGGACCTTTAAGGTATTTCCCTATACCTTAATTCTCGACTAAGTTTTTAGTTAAGTAATCTATATAATAATCTATCTACTTATCCTATAGTAAAATAGTCTCCTTAGTTATTACGGAAATAGCGAGTATTAAATAATATTTATTCTAAGGAGGGGACTCTCTAGATATCCTAAGGGACCTCTAGATTATAATAATAAAAGCTCTCTTTAATTTATTCTAAAAGGTAGGAAGCTAAGTTATATTAATAGAGCCTTCTTTATAGTTAGGTCTTCTATTAGGTCTATTTATAGGGTTTAAGGTACCTCTATAATAAATAATATTAAAATCATATATTATAAGATATATTACCTAGTATACTTAATAGCTCTCTAGATACTTTATTTCTATAAAGTATTAGAGGTTATTATAGTCTATAATAACCTTAATTATGAACCTAGATCCTTTAAGGCAATAGCGCTAGTACTTAAAGGCTTCTATAATTATAAGTAGCTCCCTATTATAGGTACTATAGTTTCATTTAGCCCCAGAGAGTTTCCGGGACTAGAATACTACTAGATACTAGTACTTTTTAGGCCTATTACTAGTATCTACTTATTAAGAAATAGTACTAGTAATTACGAACTTTAATATATTGGTTTTAACTTAAATCTTCTTAGAAGGGTTAAAATAGACTAGGATAGGTACTGTGGTAAAAGCTTCCTTAAGATCCTTAAAGCTCTTACTAGCTACCTTTATCTAAGTAAATAGGCCGGATCTATAGCCCTTCTCTATTCCTTATAAGAGATTAGTTATACTTATAGTTACCTAAGAGTAATAGTATATAAACCTGTAATAGAAGTTAGTAAATCTAAGGAATACTTAGATATTATAGAATGACTTTAGTTCTAGTTATTCTATAATACTATAGATCTATTTAGGGTCTACTTAAATACCTTTCATTCTAATAAGAAAGCCTAAGAATTCGACTTCCTTAATATTAAACTCGTATTTACTAAGTTTATAGAATAGGTTATTTTTATATAGCCTAGTAAGTACCTAGCGAATATAATTATAGTATTTATCCTTATTTCGGGAGTAAATTAGGATATCATTCAAATAAATAACTATAAAATAATCTAGGAGTCTTATAAGAGTAGTATTAATATATACTTAGAATATAGCTAATATATTAGCTAGCTGTTACAAACCACCGTAGTAGCCTGAGGCTTGGGCACTCGGGAGTGTCACAGAGAACTCTACAGCATGTGACGAGGTCACATGAGGTCACGTGATGGATCATAGGATCCTGGGATCGGAGAGTCAGATCCATCGATCCAAGGATCCTTAGCGCATAAAGGTTCTATATAGTCTCTTGTATTTCCTACTACCTAGATAGAAGCTTCGTACTTAACTCAATATAGTATTCTCTCATACTTAGTAACGTTGCAACTACAACACTATTGTGACCACTCAGACACCACGAGGACGTTCCTATTCAACCCACACTAGTACTTGCACGACTGCCTCCGGTAGCCGGACCGTTACACTAGCCCAAAAGGTATTATAAGGTACTTAAAATATCTATAATAGGTCCTAAAAGCTATCTTCTACTTATATCCTTTACGAATTCTTATACGATAATATATATCCTTAAGATTTAACTTTATGAATATCTTAGCTCCCTAGAGCCTATTAAGGGTCTTATTAATAAGAGGAAGTAGATACCGATTCTTGATTATAACTTTATTAAGACTATAATAATTGATATAAAGCTATAGCCCACTATCCTTCTTAGGAATAAAGAGGATAAGTGCCCCTATAAGGCTTATACTAGGCCTTATCTAATATTTATAAAGTATATTACGTAGATATAGACGTAACGCTTCTAGTTAGGTCTCTAATAGGTTATATAAAGGTCTATAAGGGACTATACTATCTATATTAATAGAGTATTTAATACTACTAAGATTAGGAAGTTCCGAAGCCTTATTAGGGTTAAAGACTCCTATAAAGTCTTCGCTATTATCCCGGAGGTATATAAGTACTTCTAAGGCCCCTTTCCCGAGGGTATTAACTTAACGTGTTATATACTCCTATCTTATATTACTAGAATTATATAAGGAGGTAAATACCTAGTAACTATTATATATATAGGAAGCCTATTATCTAGGGTAATTATATTCGCCTTTAGTTAAGAATAAGGCCTATAGTACTACCTTAGGGTAGTTATTAAGCTCCTCTCTGAATTCTTTCGGGGTTAGGATCTTAACCTTATTAGGCTAAGTAGGCGTATATACCTAGTGTCTCTTAATATAATTAGTATACTATATAATAGTTACTTCGTAGAATTCTATACCGAAAATAAGGCTATAAGAGCCTATATTCTTATATCTATAGAATTAGAGCTTGAAATGACGTATCTTACTATAATTGTCTATAATAAATACTTTAAGATTATAGGCTTAATAGACCTTAAACTTATTCCTATAGAAGGTTATAAACTCTTAGTTATATTTAGCTAAGGCTATAAAGCCCCGGCTCTAAGCTTACTTATTATTAAGGAAGTTATAATTAGACCCGGTATTACTAAGACTAGTATATACCTTTAAGGTACCTATTTTAGGTTAAGTTAACCTTACTTAAATAGATATATGAAGTAATATACCCTTTTTATCACGGCTAAAATTACTAATATTTAAGATTTGGCCTTCCCTTTTCCTGGTTCCTTAGGAGGTACTCCTCTAGAGTACTCCTCTATAGTAATCTTATTAACCTACTTCTATAGGCACCGAGATTCCTTAATTATCTTAGCTTTTTCTAGGTTCTAATAAGCCTATTTATTATACTTGGAGTACTTTATAGATCCTGAAGTATATCCTTTCTAATTATAAGTCTAGTAGATAATTTATATATTAGAACTAGTACTATAGTAAGGCTTAGAAGGAGCTAAACTATTACCTAAGTTATTCTCATAGGCTTTTCGGTTCTTCTCTTTCTTCTTTTAGTACTCTTATAGATTAGAACTTATAGAGTTAGGATCTTTCGGGGTAGAGTTACCCTTACTAGTCTCCCTTACCTTAGCTCTCCTTAATTTGGGGTAAGTAGTATATTCTACTTTCTATACTTTCTCTAACTACTCTAAGATAGACGCTACTTTATTACCTGAAAGGATAGATACGAGTATCTAATAAGTCTTAAAGTTAAATAGAGTAGTATTAAGAGTCCGGACCCGGTCCCTTTTAGGGCGGGGGTCCTAGTTAACTTTAAGACTAATTATTCGAGTATATAACTCGGTAATAGTCTCTCTGTCCTTCTAATAAAGATCTTAAATCTCCTTAAAGGTATCTTACTAATAGGTCTAAGGAACTTAGAGCATATCCGCTAAATAGGCCTTGAACTTCTCTTAGTTAATCTCATAGGCTAGAGGACTCTACTTTATTATAGCTTCCTAGGTATTATAAGGGTTATCCTTAAGGGTACTTATAGTAGAATTAACTCTAGAAGAGTATCTATTATAAGTCTAAGGCTAGGTCCTAAAGACTACCTCCTAGGAAGACATAAATATCTTCTATTCTTTAAGGGACCTTCTATAATATAAGTCCGGTGTCCGGACCTTGAGAAGTTTCTCTTAGTCTAGTATTATTTTTAAGACGTTATATAGTAGCTCCTAACGAATAGTATCGAGATTACTCTTAAAACCTATTATATTAGGAAAAGGGGTGGATTCTAGCCCTATTCTAGGACCTTCCCTAGTAGGAATTATTATTAAGGATAGAGTAGACTTATAAGTAGAACTTAAAGAAGATATAGAGAACCTTAAGGTATCCCGAAGGGTACCCTTATATTATTCTAATTAAAGGATATATTAATTAATTATATCTACTAATTCCTGTTTTCGTTAGAGCACTTCGACTTCATACTATAGGGTCTATTCTGTAGCTTGAGCGGTAGTAACCTAGACCTTAATTAGAGTATTAATTTCGTTACTGAGATTATTATCATTATTAGGGCTACTTCTAGGAGGTACCTAAATAGCTCTATTAAAAGTATTAGAAGAGCCTTCGCTATTTCCGTTTCCTCCCTGAGGATTAATCTAATTAACTTCTTCCTTAGGAGTAGGGTTAATAATAGGCTATTATATACTTTATAGGTTCCGCGATATTATTACGTTATTGAACTACCTCCCTTAAGGGTAGAGAGATTAGCTTATGAGGTAGTTATTAGTAGGTAATAAGGTAATAATAGAATTAGAGTTATAGTATTAAAAATTACTAGTATTAAATTTAGTATAGAACTAATCTCTGTCTCTCCTTAGAGGTCTAGGGCAGGCTCCTATAAATAGGAGCTCAGAATAATATACGTATAATCTAGTAATTAATAAGCACTAGCTAGCCTACTAATTAGTAGTATTCCTGTAATGTAATGGGATTATTAATCCTCCTAATCGCCGACTATACTACCCGAGAACCGAGGTATATTATATGAGCTAATGTCACGTGTAACCCGCTATATATCACAAAGGATAAGAACTATATTCCTTAAGGCATCTAAGCTCCCTAAGTAATATATAGTTACTCTATTAACTAAAGGAGGTATATTATATAATTATAGGTATATTTAAGATTATATAATATAAGTAAAGCTCTTAGCTAAATATATTAATTAAGTCTTAACCTATTATACTTAAGAAGAGAGTATTAGATAAAAGGAAGTTTTTCTTATATATTTATAGGGCTGGTATTCACGGACGAGGAGGGGGGTAATATAATAGGTTAAGACCCGATTAGTATACTTAGCTAGCAGCCTTCGCTAGGTCACGAGGTCATGTGACACGCCCCCTTTAGTTAATAGAGTAACCACGCGTTACTCAGAGAGCTCAGACGCCTTAAGGAACACGGTTTCTGTCTCCGCTTCCTTTTCTCTTTTCTTTTCTCCTTCGAGAATTCTATTTAGTTAATCGAACCACTAGTCTTCTTTGCACCAAGGCCTGGCCCGTGACACTATCAGCTTTTCCTCCAAGTCTCTAATAAAAGTCAACTTGTCCCTCAATCCTCCTCAACTCACCTCATCATCACGTTCCCACCACCACCACACACACTTTCTCCTCCGCACACCACAGCACGTTTCAATCCACCCCTCCCCGACGAGATGCTCGGTTTGCATGCTGAGTTCAGCGGATGGCTCGCATGACATTTTGGCGGGGTCGTGCTGGGCAAGCAGGGTGGCGAAACAGCGGGGCTGATGTAACCCAACTATGCAGTGCAGCGCATTGCATTGCAGCTGCGGCCCCGCGCAGGGCAACCGTTTGTTGCTGTGTCGAGCTCGGGTTCACTTCTGCTTGCTTCGACATCGCTGATCGTCTTTTTACGGGGGGGCGTGCGCTTAATTCAGAGACATGTCGACTTTTAGCTTGAAGATCAGCGACAAGCAAGGGAGGGAGGCCGGGCTGGCTGAAGGAAAGGTGGGGTGGGGGGCCTTGCCTCCCGTGACCTCGCGCATCCCGGTCGGTGGCGTTTGTTTACAGTCGCTTTGGCTCGACACGTCCACTTTTCTCTTTCTAGGTTTCGTTTCCGCGGTCACGCTGCATGAAACATCGCCGACAACTCCCGATTACTGTCATGCATTTCCGAGCTGGAGCTCGAATCATTCCGATGCAAGCGCCGTGAACCCCGCCCAGGTTGAAATGCATGTGGATGTGGATGTTCTTGGAGGGCGGGTTGATTGGTGGGGGAACGTGTTTCATGGTGAAATTGTGCGCATGTAAATAGAGATAAACGCGCGTGTGGGGAGCGTATGAGGCTGTGAGTTGAAGCTTGAAGCTTGAAGCTCGAAACTCGAAGGTGCAGCAGCTAGCTCTCTTTGCGTCGCTCCCCAGATTCCGTGGATGAAGGATTGAGATACTTTTGTTTGTGAGAGATGGGGATTCCGAGAGATTTATTGATTGACATCATTATGTAAACAACAACCGCGTTGTCTCGTGTTTTGTGACTTCGCAGCTGCTTGTGAGATCGTGATATCAGAGAGCTGAAGGTTCTGCTTGAAGGTTTAGAGTGATGATGTCAGGAAGGAAGCGTGATCGAGAGCTGGAGGGGGGATCGAGGGGTGCGAGTTGTGTTTCCTGTTTTGGCTGGAGGGGGGAAGTGCTCGAATTGGGACAGGCGGAGGAGGCGACGAATTGGGACAGCGGGAGAAGCGGACGAATTGGGAGAGGGAGGAGTGGACCAATTGGGACGGCGGGAGAAGTGGGACCGTACCGGACTGGACTGTATTACCCTGGGTTGGTGTGTTTCGTAAGGCGGGACAAGCAGGGACGGGTAGGACGGGCTGGTGAGGCGGCGCAGTAAGCAAGGGAACGTTTTCCGGATGCGGATGCGGCTGCAGGCGAGGACTCGAGAGCTTGTCCTTGGAGCTCGCTCGTAAATTTACAGCATCATGGAGCGAGACGAAAGAGTTTGTTTGGATGGAACATGTCTTGAGATGGACAAGCAGCGCACATCAGCCCGAATGATCAGGTCACCAGAAGATCATGCTCAAGAATGTGTTCCTGTTTGTGTTCCTCTTGTGTTCCTCCTTGCCTTCCCTTCTTCTACGTATGATTCCATCTGACGGCGGCACGGGTGAAGCTGGCTGGCACTAGCTGGCAGTTGAGGCTGAGCTGATTCTTGAGACTGCATACGTCTAGGCAACGCCATTGGCTGCTCGCGGCCCGCGGCTCGCATCTGAGCCTTCTCGCCAGTGGAGTGGACGACGCTGCGAGCCCGTCAAGCCATCGCTGCACGGCATGACCGAGCCTCTCAGCCTTCTCGGCTCCGGTTGGCCTGGCCACGCTTCACCGCGTCGTACAGATCTTGCCCGGCGACGATCAAAGATCGTGGCGGCTACGCAGATTGAAGATATTTGCTGTATTTCATTTCTATTTCTGAACACAGGGAACACGGAGTAATGGCGACCAGCAGACCAGGTCACCGGGAGTTCTGGCGGCGCTTGAGACTGCCAAGGTGTTGGCATCTTGCCTCGCGGTGCCCACGCGCTTGCTGGCCGAATCCGTTCGCTCCCTTACGTGGGCACCCCCGCCCTTAGCTGGACACGCATATATGGTTCGAGAGTGCGCGACACGCCGGGAGAAGGAGAACAGCTGATCGTGGAACTATTGGTCTTTGCCAGATGAGCCCCTCAAACCTGAATGGGAAGCGTTGCGGAGAATTAATTCTGCCTTTAGGGAGAGCGATGATGCAATTGAGCGTGCTGGTGGGACGCGATTGTCAATATTTACATCGCGTAAGCAAGCTTCACATGGGGAAGCTCAGCACTCGGCAGAGAGTCAAGGCGGTGATCTCTGGAAAGCACGACATGATGCTATTCGCCCTTGGGTGCATCAATCAAGATCTGTGAGAGACTGTTCAAAGAATCTGGGGTTGCGTGAAAGAATTCATCGCAGAAACGGGGGTTTTGCTCATCATTTACATCCCGGCAACGAGCTCTATATCAGCCCAAGCCATGTTCATAAACCACAAAAGCTCCCACGGCTCCCAAAGCTCACCAGAAATGCTCCGACGTGAAGAAAGCCTTCGCCAGGATGCTATCAGTGCGCACAACGGCCCACACTTCAGTATGTGTCATGCAAAAATCTAAGAGACTGTTGTTTGCTTTTTTGGTGGTTGCCGTCCCTCGTGCGTTCTTATCTACAGCTGCACGACAAGCCATGAGACGAGCTCTCTATGATTTGCAGCAGCAGCAGCAACAACAACAACAACTCCCTCTGCCTCTTGCCGTCTGCAAATAAGCCGCCCTTTGCACGCAGCAAGGTTTTTGGTCCTGCTCCCCTGCCGTCGCTGGAGGCCCATCCCCGCTCAAACGCTGCGCTAAAATGCCCGGGCGACGACCAGGACAGCAGCTGTAGCGACCGACCTAGGAATCTCCCCGACAACACCGCTGCTCGGCCCACAATCCACCAAACCCAACCAGCTTCCCAGCTTCCCAGCTCTTCTCTCCCGCGCCGCCCTGCCCTTTTATCTTCACGTCGTCCGCACTCTTCCTGCTTCATCCTCATCCCCTCTGCTGGAGCTTCTGCATCGAAGGGCCTCCTCCCCGCCCGCTCGCATGCACCTCTCCCACGACAACCGGCCTCGACAAAATACTAACCCCGACAGGACGCCACCATCTCGACCCTCGCCTTGATCCGGCATATCAGAACCTCGCAGACCAGGGCCTCGATGTCTTTGACATTCCAATAGCCCTCCGCCAACCTCGACCTCTCCTCTCCAGGCCGTACTGGCACGAGGTTGTATAAGAGCGACCCGTTGGACCTGCCATCTCCAACTCTCGCTGTCGTCGTCTAATTCAGCCTTCCCGGAGCCTCCTCAGATCAGCAATTGATTGATACCTTCGACCCCGATTGCCTGCTGCGGAGTCCTCTTGATTACAGCAATTGATTGAACCACGACGGGCTTCGGAACAGTACTACCTCCTCTTATCATCCACATCAATATGGAGGCTTCATCACCATTAGCTGCCATGCAGGCAAGCTCCTTCATGCAGGGCTGGGGCCGTAGCGACATGTATACTTCGCATCCTCATGCACATCTTTCTACCGGCAATGGCTTTGGTCCTGGGGCATTCGACTTTCGAGATCTCAGCATGAAGAGGTCGAATAACCCAGACTACTTCCAAATGAAGCCTGTTCGCGGATCGTCTCCGACAGCTAGTTTGGCGGCAGACCTCTCCCAGAACTTTCACATTGATATGAGGTTTGCAGAATCCAGTTCTAACATCGGTGGACTTCGCTGACCTTACCAGCCCTCAATTGCCGACGCCCCGTCGATCGCTCTTCACCTCGAACCTATTTGGCACAATTGATGGACGGGGTAAGGATGGTACATTTGGCAGATGGTAGACAAGGTGTTAACAATATGCAGAATGCGTTACGACGCCACCTCTCCCATCTTCCTCGCCGGGACCGTTGAACGAACGGATGGACATTTCTCCCCTTCCTCACAAGCAACCATACTTTGCACAAATAGAGGTCCAATCTCCCACGCCAGGGCACACTCCAGATGAAATTCTGATGCCATCATCCCCGCCTCGGCCTGCATTTTTGGAGGCTCCGAAACCTTCCCATGGCGTCGAGTAAGCAAGATTGTACATTCCCGTCCAACATTTGCTAATTAAATTACAGGCGAAGAAAATCCATCCTAATCCGGCCAACCCTTCAAAGAACAAAAGGATTCTCTACCAATTCAATCCCAAGTCGAACTCAAGACCAATTGCCTCCCTTCCGCTTTGGTGCTGGAAGCAGCAAATTGTCAACAGCGACCTCGATGACGTTAGGCGAATGTTTTATGGAATCGCCTCCACAGGAACGTAGACCACAGTCTGCGAACAGCCCTTCAGCGTCGATCGTGGGCCCATCCAAACCGAGCAAACCATTTGGAAGCATCAGTTCGTTGAGAAATGGATCTCCAATTGGCAACCACAACCGAAGACCTTCCAATCCGTTAATTCGGCCCAGGAAGCAGTTTCGTCGGTCCCTGAGTATGTTCGAGCACCCGGGGGATGTCATGAAGGGAAAGAATGACCATCCTCCGAGCAATCTCCATACGGTGATGGATATTGATGAGCTTCACATGCCGACGTTGCCACATTTCTTCCAAGAGGGCCAGCCAGACAGCATTCCCAGGATCACCAGAGACACCCTCCTGGAAATCCTCGATGGAAACTACGACTGCCAATTCGATCAACGCATGATCATCGATTGTCGATTCGAGTATGAATTTAACGGTGGTCATATCGATGGCGCTGTCAACTACAACGACAAGGAATTACTCACCGGCCAACTTTTCGAGCAAAGTCTCCCTGGCAAAACTTTACTAATCTTCCACTGCGAATACTCAGCACACCGGGCACCCATCATGGCTCGTCATGTACGCAAACAAGATCGCTCTACTAATGCGGAACACTACCCGAAGCTCACCTACCCCGAGGTATACATTCTGGACGGTGGATATAGTTCTTTCTTCGCCGAGCACCGAAGTCGATGCTTCCCCCAGAACTACGTTGAGATGGACGCCAAGGAGCATGCGTACACATGCGAGAGAGAGATGGGACGGCTCCGCCAGACCAGGAAACTCAGCAGGGCACAAACTTTTGCTTTTGGACAACATGGACAGATAGACGACAGCCCGACCGCACCCGCTCGATCCAGGACAACGGGCGGTGATCTCTTGATGACAGGAATGACTTCCCCTCTGCCGGGTCACGCACGACGTATGGTCTCGTACTAATATTTGCATTGACATGGCGTTTGGCATTTCTCGGGCGTTTCTTTTTGGTCTTCGATCTATACGGGTATGGCGGGCTTGTACCCGACTTTGCCTCTACCTTTCCTCCTTCGACGCTCGCCTGTTTGGTCCCTATCGGCGAGTTGTCCTTCCGCTCCATCTTCGAAACATCGAAATTTGCGGATTCTTACTATTTGCTCTCGCGGATTGGCGTGCATATTACATCGGCATACTTTTTGAGTTAGCAACAGCGCCTTATATCATCTCGATTCTCTCGTCCTCCGAGGCGAGAGATCGATAGCGTTACCCCTTCTTGGATCAGGAATCCTGGACCACACTCTTTTGACGGCTGATGCCGAACACAACAACAAAACAAATGAAAGAAAGAAAAATACACTGAGACGATCGCATATGATAAACATCACGATCAACCGAAACCGATTACAAACTTTTTCCTTTCGAATCTCGTCTTTGTCACCTGACGACGATTCTCTCCCTCTTCGGAGGTTCTCGAACGAAACTCGATTCTCGAAACACACACATCACATCACAGAACGTACATATCCATGGCGTCACAGCATCGAAATTTCTCAAATTGAAATCCATGCATACTTGTTTCGCTTCCTGTTCTCTATTCCCCATACTTCCGTCTTAATCCCCCTGGGCACAACTTTTGCATTTGGTCTGTCTGTCTGTCTCGCGAGCATACGGTCTGCTTTTCTTCTTGGCTGCATTTGGTACTTTGCATGGAGAGGGTGGAGCGGGCAGCATGGCAGAGGTGGAAAAGTGGGACTGTTAGAAAGACGTGCATGGGAAGAAGTGGGGCTGGGGAAATGCAGTGTTTGAAAAGAGACCGGGACTGTCTGATCCTAGCTGTATGGCTGGTATGATTTGTATTGGCTTGAGACATGGAGGGCATTGTGCTGAGTGGGATTCATCGACGGATGGATGGCTGAATGGAAATCGCTGTTCATATTGAGAAGAAGACGAAACCTTTTGATGCATATCCCTGTCTGGTCCTTGGCGTGATTCAACGTATTGCATCGGACCGAGTTGGCTCATGCTCTTGTTCTTCTGCTGCTAGCTGCCATAATACTCTCAACACCTCCTTCGTTCTCTTCACGCGCGTCCTTCTGATCTTATCCTCAAAATAGCTCGCCTCGCCTCCCATACACAACGCATTTTACATACAACACCAAGAGTCCGTCTCACCCTTATCATAATTAACCTCACATCACAGCCCGCATCTCATATCCCTCCCTTCCTCTTTATTAGGATAGAGATAGCTCGCTCGTATTCATACCAAACCAACTCATTCAGATCCGCCCCGCTTCTTCATCGCGTTCTCTTTCCCCTGCCTTATTCTATCCTATCCTATCCTATTCCATACTATACCGTGCTATCCTATCCTATACCTACTTCTACCCAGCACGTTCTCAATCTCAACCTTAATATCAGGGTTCGTTATTCTATTCCATCCTCTCCTCTTCTACTTAGATATACCATACTCCATCCCATCTAGCTTATTCCTCACATCATCCTCCTCTCCTCGTGGGATTCTCGATTCTCGATTCTTGAAGGGAACGAGTGAGAAAGGCCAGCGGGATACCGAATGACGGGAGAGAGGGCGAGAGCAGCGATAGATAGATAGATAACCGAGAAGAATGATGCGGATACGGGAAGGATGGGTTTGATCAAGGGTTTGTCGTCGCAGCTGATCTGATGGATGGGTGCTGATGGTTAGGGGATGTTTGGTAAGTAGGTAGGAGGTAGTTTGGTAATGAGTGGTGAAATCTGGGGTTCTAGATCGGGGGATGTGGGAAGGGGTGAAAGCTTTTTCGATTTGTGTTGTGTTGTGTTGTGTTGCGTTGGATTTGGATTTGGAGTTGGATTGATAGTACGCGGGGCTGGTTGACGGGAATCCTGTGGGATCCACTTGGATTCCCATGGGTTCGCTCAACGTGACACCAGGCCTCTTACTGATTAATAATAAGCTTAACCCGTGATCGAGCGAGCTATTATGCCGTCGAACAAACAAAGAAACACCCCAAGAAAGGATTCTCGGGGTGGGTTTAAAAGCTTTAAGGTTTTGGTGGTGCAAACTTGATTTGATTAAATCTCCGTGCAGAGTTTGTTGTCCCGTCTTACTTACTTACTTACCTTGCTTACGCGACCTTGGGTGTCTGAATCCTTAGAATAAAAAAACGAAGGAAGAAAGGAAGGAAGAGTGGTTTCTGGATGTTGTGCAGAATCCCTGCAATTCGACGCCCAAGCGGGACAAGGAGGCGAGGCTGAGCACGTACGTCACTGAATATCCAATTGGTCTGTTGTTGGATTGATTGACGTCGTTTGTGTTTGTCAATACATGACACTGCTATTTCTCTTCCTGTGACAAAATGTTAGGAATCGTTGTTGTGGTGTCTGCTGTTAACCACTGCAACTCGGACCAGCCTCTTACATCACTCGATCGATGACTTTATATTGAAAGAAAGAGCGGGATACACTAGACGTACCTCTTTCCTTGACCCATTTCAACACCGCGATCAGCTCAAGTGATGTTTTCGACGATCAGTTCGCTACCTCCTCGGTGCTACCCAGTGGCGAAGTCGAAAATAGATTCAAGCCAAGCAGGAGCCTATGACGCGTTTAAAGAACCCGATAATCCTAGACCGCGGATACAGATCAGCGGCGAATGGCCTTAAAATCCATCAGGGGATGACGGTCAAAGGATCCACCTACCTTCGTGACCTCGTCTCGTTTCTTTCTTGGGAATCACCTAAGAGATTTTTCCTCAATGTCAGACTTTTCGATTTCTGTTCAGCTTGTGATACGAGGGATGTTGTCTGTGCAGGGATATCGAAGCTGATGACGGACTGGAAGAAATGATCTGTAGACCTCGATCCTTCAAGTGCTCTTCGGGTCATCGTGAGATGGAAAGGAGGAGAAAGAAAGAAAGAAAGAAGAAGAAGAAGAAAAGAGGGTATAAGAAGAGCCATTTCCGACGCTCTTCTCAACATCAACGACATTCTCAAACACACAACCTTTCCAATATCGAGATCCACAAGCTATCTATCTATCTAGCTAGATAGATAACAAATCCAATACCTACATACCTGCAATTGGACAACCGCAAAATGAAACTCACGCACTTCCTCGGTGTCGCTGCTCTCGTCCTGGCTGTCCGGGCTGAGGTCTCTTGGTATGTCGACGAGCGGAATATTACTTGTAAGGGCCACGATGACGGACATATTGATTGCGCACAAGGCCACGACGGGGCTGCGCCAGAAGTAAGTCAAGGCCCCCCCTATTTCTCCAACCCACCCTCAAAACCCCTTACACCCCATCCCCATCAGACAAATGCACACAGCACCGAGATTCCTAACCACCGCCCCACAGGTCCAACTCTCCCACCCCGCCGCCATCCGCGGCCGTGAAGTTGCCGTCCCGGGCCTCCTGCAGAAGCGCGTCACCTGCAACATCGACGGCGTCACGCAGGGCCTGGCGTGCTTCACGCACTGCTTTGCGCTCGGCTACTGCAACTCGCACTGCGACGGCGGTAACATCTGTCGTTGTACGTGCTTGGATGAGACGCCGTGGTGGGATCCGATTGTGTGTAGCAAGACGAGCTGTACTTAGATTGGCTGGGAGTAGAGAGGAAGGAAGGGAGGGAAGGGGGATGGATGGAGATGGAAAGGATGGGGAGGGAGAGGGGGGGGCGGGGCGCGGAGATTCTGTGGTTGGTTAGAAATGAGATGTGATGCTTGACTTTGAATTCATCGTCTGTTGGGACTTTACGATTACTCGCTGCTGATGATGTTGATGAGGTGTTCTCTTATTTATTATTATAGAAGGTTTGTGTCTAGGTCCATTAAAACTTGCCCTGGGTACTAGGAGCACGGTGATTTGTGGCTACTAAACTGGACACTTAGTAGTTCGTTAGGCTATTTGGTTATAGAGGGAAATTTTTCTAAGAAGCTGCTTGTCCATGCAGCTAAGCAGAACCATGTGGTTTAACTCCTCCCATTGCCTCGTCCAAAATCTCCAAGAAGCCCCCTGGAGCTCGTTTTGCATGTTAATTAACGAGTTGAACCTTCAAGCGGCAGACAGAATTAGAGCCCCAACTTCACTTCTTTATTTTCAAGAGGCACTGTGGTGGGAATTTCGGTTCTTCAGTCACGTGGCGCGGTCGTGTGAAGTCCGGAGCAGACATTCCGCAGCAGCGTTTCTAGTACCCCTCTCTCTCGTTCTATCTTCTTGGAAACCAACTAACCTTCACTCTCTTCACGTTTCACTCGTACGCTGTGATCCCGCGCTGTGGAAGCCCACATATTGCTCCTAGTTTGATATCCCCATTACAGCACAAGACCGTTGGGTTTCAGGAAGATGATTTAGGAAGGCGGCAAGGCTGCGTGGTCGTACAAGAAACGATTATGTTGCACTCGATGACTTATCGGGCAATAAGACCGATTCGTTCCAAACTCCCGGAATCATTTGCGACAGTTGAGTGTCCAACCACCGCACCGAGCGCAATCGGTGCCGCAACTTCGATTCTGCACTGAATTGAGCCGGAATTACTACCCCTGAGTCCAGATTCAATTCAACTGCATCCAACCCGCTCGCTTTGTGTTTATATACTCCACTCTTAATCTTGCCTTTCTTCATGCTCTATTGTCATTCTCTGCTTTTGCTATTACAACCCCCACCCTGCGCCTATGAGTAGAAATGGCAACAATCATTTCCACTGGTCTTCTGAAACAGGAAGCTGATGATCACCTAAGAGACATCCGTAGGCGGAAGGGTGTTGATGTTTCAAATGGGCAGCAATCTAACAATGTGGAAGACTTGAATCGTGCATTGAACATGTGAGGCACTCGAGTCATCTCTCACTATTATAGTCTAATATACAGCATAGACTTTCTGACCAGCTGTACAAAAAGCCGACTCATTTCTTGCTGGAGTTAATTCAGAATGCCGATGATAATACTTTCGAGAGTGATATTCCAACGATTTCCTTAACTTTGGATATCGCTACGAATAATTATCTGCGTATCGACTGTAACGAGGTCGGTTTCGATAAAGCCAATGTAGAAGCCCTCTGTCGCATCGGGGATAGCACGAAGAAAGACAAGGAAAGAACTAAAGGCTATATTGGAGAGAAGGGTATCGGCTTTAAGTCTATATTCAAGGTTGCGGATATTGTCCATATCTCTTCAAAGGGATATGCATTCAAATTCGATCGACGCAGCACGCTCGGCATGATTGCACCTATTATCGAAGCCTTTCCACCGGAGCATTTGAAAATTGGCCAAACACAGACCTTTCTTGAGATCAAAGGCAACGCAGAGTACGAAGATATCCACACCGAGCTTGAGAAGTTACAGCCACAGATTCTCATCTTTCTGCGTAAAATACGTAGGTTAGTTATTAATACGCCTCGTTTGGGAAAATGCCAGTTCGATATTCGGAGGCTCAACCAGGACGGAGATTTTGATGGGAAAGAGACAGCGATTTTGACGAGCAGATGTTCGAGGGACAACAAGCCTAAAGACCATAGATATATCATTGTACGTCGTATCGAGACAGCTCTCGAGAAAGACGACCGAAGGGAGAATATCACGGAGACGGAGACTGTGCTGGCGTTCCCAATAGATGAGAAAATGCGACCAGTACTACACGACCAGCATACCTACGCATACCTTCCGATAGATGACTATGGCTTCAATGTAAGTCAATCCAAAAGCCAAATGCTTGCTGTGAGTGGAAACTTACAACCTGGAAAGTATCTCATACAGGGAGATTTTCTCTTGATCGCCAACAGGGAAAGCGTTGATTCATCGAGGTGGAACGACAGAGTCCTGGCAGGTGTGTTCAGAACATTTGTATGCCGAGCTGTTCCCCGATTCAATGAGATCCATGGAAGCTCTCTAAGCCTTCGCTATAAGTGGCCTCTTTTTCTGAAGGACAATAGAGAAACGGACAAATTCTGGTCGAAATTAAAGCGGTGGATATTCAGCCGGCTCGCAAAAGAAGACGTCCTTGAATGCCGACACAATATGGACCTTTCGCGCCCCGATTCTCTATTCTATATTCCATCGGAATTCCGATTTGAGGGCGAGCCTTTGGTCGAAGACGAGAAGATTGCGCCGCATCATCTCTCTTTTTCCTACGATCCAGAGATCAATCAGATCTTACCACAGCTCACACGAATGGGCGTGAAAGTCATGTCATTCTTGGATTTCTATACGGAACTGCGTGCTCTCACTGCTCGGCGCGGCATTTCATTTCTGAAAGGAAAGTCCAACCAATGGCACTCAAAGGTGGCAGGTCTTTTTTATTACAAAGGGAGCGTGACGCAGCTGCAACATATCCCCCTCATCCCTCTGCAAGATGGCCGATGGGTGACAACCTCCCAGAGCAATGTATTTCTTGAAGAAGATACATCCCGCACAACAGTCCCGGGTGGATTGGATATCAATTTGGTTGATGTCGAGGCATGTCAGGATGCTAATCGAAAAAAATTCTTCCGGTGGCTTTGCATAGAGAAGTGTGACCAAGCTGCAGTCTGCCAGTTAATAATGCAACGCTACAATGCATTTCGCGAGCTATCTTTGTCACATTCTATCCAAGATTTGATCTACCTGTTTCAGACACCCCGGGCTGTTTACAAAAGATCTCTCGAGGGATTCCAGCTACTTCCCGCTACACCACTGAACGGTTTCAGATACGCTAAAAAGTTCTACATTGAACATCCGGGCAAGTCGTCAATCCTAACTAAGTATGCTAGGGATCCGGCAAGTAACATTTCACTTCTGCATCCGGATTATCTTAACGCAGTCCGCAATCTGGGGAAAGAATCTGAGTTCTTGGATTGGGCCTGCTCTCGATTAAAAATTTCCACTCACCCCCGCCTCATCGATGACTCTCAGAACTTGACCCCAGAATTCGAGTTCCTGAAGAATAATGCAGCTATGGATCTGTTACTTCTTTTACGGGATCATTGGGATATGTATTATGACTATCTCAATCTCGAATTGGCCACAGCAGTTTCAGAGATGCTCGTGGATTGCACCGACGGGCTGGCTCGCCGTTTAGACGAGACCGCCCTACCACTTGAGAAACTGAAACTTGAGGGCCCGGATCTGCCATTCATCGCGATTCCTGAGCACAATGACGTTCGCTGGCTTAGATTCTTGCACTACGGTGTCCTTACCAATCTATCCGAAGCGTTCTACCTTCGTCAGCTCAAAGCTCTCACTTCTCGACCGGACTCTAGCACCACTTCCAAATTTTCAGTTCAGGTAGCATACACCGGGCTTGAATCCTCCATAGGAGCGTTCCCTAGAGTGGCACAGTACGTGAAGAATGGCCGAATTCCCGCTATCCCCCCTTCCCCCAAATTTTTGAGGTGGCTAATAAACTCCAGGGTTGAGTTCACACGACACCCACTCGTCTTCATCGAGGGCCGGAAACAATGGGTCTTTTTGCGCGACTGCGTATGGGGCGGGCCTCACCTGGCTTCGGTATACCACCTCAGCACTGAATTTCCTCAGAATAAGAAGTTATTTCGAGACCAACTGAAACTGGGAAACGTAACTCTTGCTCATGTGATCCAGGAACTAGACTGCGTGACGAGCAGCACATCCTTCAGCAGGCTTGAAGAGTTGCTATTGCAGTTGAATGAATATTTGAGAAAGGAATCTCCCAAAAACTGCTTGTCAAAGCTGAGAGGGAAGGACATAATCCCGGTAAAGATGCCTAACGGAACTCTCAGCCGTATGACCTACGGCTCGGGCACTTGGTATCTTGCAGACAGGCAGAAGTTGTGGGACTGCTTCGATGGGAGGCTTCCACTTATCACTTTTGACGTCACAACAGTCCGGAAATTGGATCCTCTCATACAGGCTATGAATTTGTCGAAAATGTTACTTTCTAACGCAGATGCCGCAACTCTGGAAGCAAATGGGGACTTAATTTACGATGATGAACGGAGCTTAGAGCTCAGGAGAAGAGCGTCGTATTTCCAGCGGTAAGTAGCCTTGCATGCATAAATGGAGAGAATTCTTACGGACTATTTCAATAGACTCATCAAAGACAAGACTATTCCAGAAATAAAAGATCTTGCTGCCCGCTTGGAAACGTTGCAGGTTTGGGGCGTATCTGCTATTAAATTATCACACAAGGTCAACGGCATAATTGGCGCAGACGATACAAGCAGTCTTCTTTTTGGTGACACGGACCCAAGCCAACTAGACATCATATACGCCCTGAATCCGGAAGAAGCCATTCTCAACTTCGAGCTATCCGAGCACTTCGTCGAATTCTGTGGTATCACTGACAAGAAGCTTGAAAAGTTGGTTCTTCCTATCCTAACATATCCGCTAAAGCACATCGAAACGTTACTTGAAAGCTATGGACTAGATCTGCCAAATGACCCCCATAGCAATTCTGCCGAAACTTTCGATTCCGTCAGCGAACTGAGCGAGGAGAACGATGCAGAAAATAACCCGATCCGCGAGATCAACTCCAGCGCAATTGCATCGCCAGTGATACCAAGCTCATGCTCAGGTGTTCCACATACACCGCCCGACCCTCCACTTTCAAGTCAAACTTCCTTTTTGAGAGATAGGATTCCGGCGTTGGATGAAAGGATCTTGTCCGTCAAAGCAGCCGCTGCGCATCAAAACATAACCCCAACCTTAGTCATAACCCCATCACAGAGGACGAACACCGCCACTCCTCTGATGCCCGCTATTCTCAGCAACTCGAATGAAATATCAACTCCTACGACTTCTAGGACGGAAAGTGGGCTGCTTCCTCCCGAGACTGAATTTGCGGGATCTTCGACACCTTCCGCGAGTGGACATGGACCTCAAAACTCCTATGGTGCTTTTGAGTTTAGAGATATGAATTCCGCATTGCCAAGTGTGCTAGCAACAGCCACCACTCCTTCTCAAAATTATGGCACCTCACTAATCCGACATCCGCACGGCTCGACGTTCAGCCAGAGTCCTCACAATCCGAGAACGGAACCAGATCCGCGGCACACAATGGAGGGGCTCTATAAACATTACATTGGGTTGCAAGGGGAAGTCTTTGTAAGTGGTGTTATCCAGTCCTGTTCAAGTCTACAAGTGGGTAACCGACGACCGGCAGATCAACGAGTGGCTCTCCAAAAATTTAAAGCCTGAATGGGATGCCACTCGTCATTGGACAAGTCGAAATCGCAACCAATTATACCCCAACAATCCTTTCATGGGAAAGGAAGGAGATTTCGCCGACTTCACGTATCAAGACACCAATGGGAAACTGACAGAGATATTAACAACACATGGATTTATTTGTGATGTTGAAACGTGGTTAGAAAGCCCGCCAATATACCATCTGGAAGTGAAATCGACATCTGGGCCTTGCAAAGAGCCATTCCACATGAGCAATAATCAAGTGACAATGGTATCATTCTCGAACGTCCTTGGTAGCGGAATTGTGAAAACACTGACACGTTCCAGGCACGTAAACAGACCGTTTCCTGGGGCAGCGGCAGAATCCCCACGAATATCTATATTGTATTACGCGTCTATAACCTCGAGAAGGAAACTGACCCGGGTTTTACGGCATACGTAGATCCTTGGGCTATGTATATGAATTGGGAATTGAGTTTCATGGCACGGGATGACTTCGTGGTGGCAACATAAGGACCGCTGGAAATCGATATTCCAAGCCCCCATCAATGAACTGATTTTGGCAATTGCAGTCTCTGCAGCTCTACTCACTGTCGCGGTATTTGTCGTACTTGCCTCGCTCGGGCATGAATCGACCTGCTATGGCTAAGCAGCCAAAATCTAGCTACGATCTTTCTTCGGTGAAACTTCCCCGCTGCATGAATTTCAAGGTTTTCTGCAGCCAATGCATCTTGCGCCGCAAGCCCTAAATTTCCATTCCCAGCACCTTGGCCCACCCCTTCCTATTCACATTTTGTTTCCTATCCTCTCATTCACCGTATCGTTAATCCTTTTCCTATCACTCGCCCCTTTCCTTGTCGAACAGCACCTCGGCGCAGCTAACACCTGCTTCCCAATATAGTCCGCCGGGTTAATAACGAATTTATTATGTTGCATTGCGTATACGCCTACATCATTTTCGATTTCAACGATATTAATTTGAAGGACTTCTGGATTGGTGTCGTCTACCGGGACAAGGTGGTCGAATGTAACACCATAGTAATCAATCATACTATAGTATCAAAGGAGTGTTAGGCTTGTGGGTTCTTAAAGAGGAGATGCTTGTAAGATAATTAATTACGTACGGTGGTGCCTTATCCACCTAACCCTTGTACTCGTTCCTCACTACCATGTCCCCAGCGATATCATGCCGTACCTTGCGGTGGTATATTTGCTGAAACGCCAGCTCCGCTAATTTGGGTCCGCCAGGCATTTGAAACTCTGGAGAGTAGTTGGTGAGGTGCCATGACACCGTTGGGAGGAGCTTTTGAAGAGCTAGTAGTGGACCTTCGATGTTGATTCGAAGCGGTTGCCCCGAGGGCGGCAGGTGGAAGGGGTGTGAGGGTGTTGCGATGCATGGTGGGATATAGAGTGGGAGAGCTGGTTGATCTGAGGGCGGAGGATGGAATCTGTGGGCATTCAAGCTATGCTGTGAGTTGGTGACGCATGGAATATTGGGGATATCCATTATAAGTTGTCGCTAGAATGGCAATGATTTGATGAGTAGAAGTTCGAGTGCGACGTTTTCTAAGTGAAAACTCGGCCCCCTTTTAAGTTACCAGGGTGCCGGTAAATATGACATTATATAGGCACATTACTTTGTAAATCTTCGTTTAGAGGCTTGTCGTTTTATGTGCCTCTCCCCTCTTGTCCGGATAAACTCGGAACGCAGTTTCCCTCTGCTCTAGGTCTTCAAAAACCTGAAGGAATATTCCTCTATAGTAATACCTTTGCGCTATACCCCCGAACTGTAGATACGGGCTTTTAGTCATGATAAAGTAGGGGGGAACGCCCGAGGAGGCTATTAATGCCATATAAGATGATCAACAGTATGACTAAAACCATAAAAAACTTTTTTGGTTGGAAATCGAATTCTATAAGAGAAAAGAGTAAACAATAATGACTAACTGACTATAGCTTTGAATATCTGCGAGGGGGAGACTTATGACCCCTGAATCATAAATGCGTCTCGGCACAGAGGCGTTACATATAGTGTTGAGAAGAGACTTGTTGGTTAAAGGAAACACAGAAATGGCTATGGGATTCAGAACACAAGCTCAGCATCTCTGCAATTTTCAAACTACCCGAATCATCTCTATATAAAGACAAGTATACCAAAGTCGGGACCTCGGAGTGGAGCTGCAAGGCTGAAGAACGAGACCAAGCAAGCTGCTCGGAGGAAGTGAACATCGGAACCATACTGTTCGGGAGCCCAGTCTCTTGAGAACAGTCTCACAAATAAGGACTGCAAATTCTTTCTAAAGGACCCCAAAGATTCCTAGTTCACCACGGGGAGATTATCTGGTCTTGGGGAGCTTGCTGTCATTCCTTGAGATGCTGTAGAGAAGACTCCCCTCTTCATGAGGAATCATGCGGTATATTGAGGCGGTTTTACACTTTTTGTAGAATCTTTCTGGACAGTTCAATTTTTGGGATGAGGCTGGAAGGCGTCATTGAAATAACATTAATGCAAAAATCAAACGAATTCTAAACTTTTTATACGAGCTGTGTAAAAGACTTGTGCAATTAGTAGGGGCTGGAATTTGAAGCGTTATCGGCGAAATTCTCGGTAAGCGAGTCGCCTCCTATTTTGGCACGACGAGGGATGCCAAAGGCGGCTAAAAACTCCACAAAGCTTGTTACAAGCTTATGGGCGCCATTCGATGAGCCAACAGCAGGGAGCAAGCCTTTTGTGGCCTATTTCATGGCTATTTTCGGACCTTTATGCCGACTTTGACCCAATCCCTTGTCTTACAGGTTACGAGCTGACTATGTACAAGCTGACGACCGACTTCACCGATCCACACCCACAGTTTGCCCGAGCTATGAATTTTTCAACGAGAAACTCTTTGAGAAAATTATTCGTGGGTGACAATTAAGCTGAAATTCTGTTGAACCTTCTCTCAGTCAAATACAGCTTGACCAAATCCATTCTCGCAACCCGCACTGCGACCCACCTCGTGACCACCACTTCAACTTCAACCCTGGCCCATTCTCCAAGCCGCAGCAGGAGGTATGCATCGGGATCTAGATAGACGATTTGCAAATTGCTAAAACTAGAGTTGTATACTGACAGAAGCGCTGAGGTTGACGCCGAAAGGGCATCTGAACACAAAGAGATGTATTAGAGTAGCTAGCAAGGTTGACAGAGATGATATTAAGAGGCTTGTGCTACTGGAGAGGTGGTTTACGAGGAGACTTTCTTTGATATGCGTTTGCAGGCATTGAATCGTACATTGACATATCATTTGATGATATTTGACCCTTGGCTCACATCTTTGGTGATGCCCGAGCAGGAATACGGATGCCTCTAAATTTGCTCTCCCGGCCCTCCTATTCTGAGCATATATTATGTATCATCTTTTGGAACCAATCCGGGAAGGAAACCGGAGGGTTCTCTCTTTGGGAAGCCAAGCCAAGCCAAGCCATCTTATCTGATGGTGATGCAGCACGAAATGAAGATCCGCCTTTCTGAAATTGAAAACTGTATATTTGATTACTTTGAATATAATGGCCACGCACAAAGATACGATGTAAAATAGGCAGCATTAGCATACAAAGAAATTTCTCATGTCCTATCACCGGATTCCTGTCCCATCACAAAATGCTTGTTCCATCTAACTCCACCGCCGACTTCTCAAATCCACTCTGCGAACGTTGATTCGAAGCTGTCCTGCCACATTGAACAAAACTGTAGTTCTGCCAATTCCTGCCATCGAGTTCTTGGACAGATGCACGTCTCAAATTCAAGTTCTGTTTATGAGCTTCCGGGCTCGACATTGAGGCTGCCGCCTTTCGCCGCCTTATCCACCACAGCAGGACATATAAGCCTCCTGCCAAAGCACCAATACCTAATGGCACCCCGATACTGAGTCCTACTTTGAAACCCGGGCTCACATGAGACTTGGGACTCGGAGTACTGGTGGTAGTCGTTGAATTTGTCCCAGTGGCATTTTCGAGCGGCGGGGGCGGCGGCCCCGTGGTATTGGATGGGTCGAGAAGACTGTTATCTGTGGTCAATCAATTTCTTCCCTCACGAAGGAGTTGTGATGCTTACCTGTCAATCATATGCACCACTCCATTAGCAACGAGATAATCCGACGTCACAATCTTCGCGCCGTTAACAAATGTTGTATTCCCTCGAATAGTAATCGTGACATTCGCTCCCTGCGCAGTTTTCAACTGCATTCCAGATTTAAGCTGAGAGCTGTAGCCAAGGAAGTTTGGTACCGCGTGGTAGTTGAAGGCGCCCGCGAGTTCGGATTGGGACATGTTTGGTGCGATTGCGTTGAATGCAGCGAGTGCTTCTTGCGTGTTGGGTGCGAAGAAGGTCATATTGGGTCGGTATAGAACCGCATTCACCAAGTTTGTGTCGGCTGCACTAAGATAACCTCCTCCCGTCAAGATGGCGACTACGAAGCTGTTGGAAGTCAGAACTAGTGATCTGGGCCAAACGAGAGGCAGCGTCTCAGAAATGGGGATGACTCCCATGCGAACCTATCTGACCACTCCAAGACCAGCTTGAAAGATGGCGTATTTGAAGAAAAGTATAGTACATACCGGAGGTTCGCTTGCGTCACCAATAGCTCGTAGCCGAGAGGAATGGTGAGAACAGTGTCAATGATTTGGATGAGTCCCCCTGTGAAGAGTATATCCTATATCTCTTCGTTAACAAATATTCGTCCACAACGAACCTCAAATAATTACCTTTGTTGAAAAATCGCTAATGCTCTTGTTTCCAGACACGATTTGTGGGTCCCCATTAATGGTTGGTAGAAACTCAACTTTCTGTCCACTGGTGACATTGGCGTAGGACGAATTCGTGAGGAACGAGCTCGCAAACTGTGGCTTTGGCGAGAGGGACACGGTCGGGAACACTCCGCGGAGAATATGGTAACTTAATAGAGCCTCGATTTGATCAGTGCTAACCGCCGGTGACCGGTTCGAGAGCCATGTCTGAAATGCAGCGTTCGACGGGGCGAGGAGTGTTATATCGTTGGCGGATGAGAGTAGACTTGTGAGAGTCGACGAGGAATTTACATAGTGGATAAATGCACTAAGTTCAACATGCTGTTCCATGACAGAAAGCAGAGGCTGACTCTGAACATGCGAAACAAATACAAATAAACAAAAGAATAGCGGCGCCATATCCTTAGCTGGAGATCTCAGGATTCGGGCATGTGAAGACCAAAAGGGCAGACCGAGTATCATGCGAGAAGATGGTGATATATCATGTTTGTTCAGCTTGATATTGCACCTAGTTGTCTAACGCTTCTGCCCCGCTGGGAATAGTTCCTAGAGAAGGCTTGGCCTGTGCTTTGGCGACGCGATATAGACGTAGTAGGAGCGGACGACACGAAGCAAATATGCATGAGGGAATAATTTACTAGTTAAGGCTCTTCGGACCAACCTTTGTACAACAACACTAACCAATAGAGCCTCTCCTTCCGACCGGTCATATCCCAGAAGAGAACGTGGGATTCAGAGTAGAAATTGCCCCTACCTTAGATAGGCTGCAACTTCTAAGGGGAACACCTTGGATCGTTGCCCAGTTTCTACACTTCTAGCTATGGGGACTAGAACACATCGTTCACCCAGGGCCTCAAGCTGTCATTTTGAAACAGGAGAGAGTGTTTCAAACAACCATACCGCCTTATTCCTACCTCTCACGAGAAAACCTGAATCCTACGATTATCGAACTGAGACAAGGCTGAGATGCCAATTCTGAAATGCAGGAGGCTGGGCACCTCGTGGAAACCACGAGGTCCCTTGGCCTTCCCAAAGCGCGCGGTTGCGTACGAAGCGAAGTTTAGCGGGCCTATCACGCTGTAAACTTTTGTGCTGTGTTCCTCATGCAGGGAATTAGGGGCTCAATTGTGGCGTCCAACAGGAACTCAGAAATCACGAACAGAAAGGCAGGCAACGGATCGGAAACAGATTTAAGACGAGGCAAACAGGAGACATAATTTCCACTATTCCTTCAATTTAACCACGCTAACAGTTGCCGTTTCGAGAGACATCCGTTTTCACCTTCGGAAAACCCAATACTTGGAAGTTTTGAAGAATGGGGTGAACGGCTCTAGAGCTTGCGTCTGGCCTCGAGAGGCGTCTCAGGGCTCTCACATAGGCTTGCTGGGCTGAGGGCAGTTCGCAAGAGCGACAACCTTAACCAACCAAGTGCGGGGCAGAGAAAAGAATGACTTGGCTGTGATGTCCATGTATGCATCCATCAAGTCCATGGGTGGCAGAGAGGATATCGCCCTTTGCAGTGGATGGTCTCGCTTTTTATTCACGCCCTAGCCTGTTTTAAAAAATAAAATAAAATAGACCAAAACCATCAACACCGTCCAACATGCTTCTGATATCTGCCTGTACGCATGCAGTAACCCATAGATATGCAACACCACCCCCAAAAACCCCGCAACATGCCAACAGGAAATATTCGATACGAATGTCCCAAAGAACAAACTTCCCAGGCCTCCATTTTTCAGGCCATCCAGACTAGAGTTGAAAATCAGTAATCACTGCTCCCACTTCCCCGGCGAACAGAAAACATACCGCCGAAATCCCGTACGTGTCAGATAAAGCACCGCAGCAAGAGCATAATACTTCCCACCTTGGAGAACCATTCCATCTAGTCCGTGTAAGGAGACCCACCACAAGCGGCACAAAAGGAAGAGAGCCTATCACCCCGAACACAAAAGCGCGGACAGGACGCCAAGGGAGAGTGCGGAAAATGGGAGCGAACAATTTGGCTCATGCCGTGACTGATTGAACTAACAAATTTGATTAATTGCAACAGCTTGTATCCAAACTAGAAAGATGAAGAAATTCAGAGCGAGTAAAATCAGTTTTAGGTTTGCAGCTGCCAGCTGTACAGTAGCGAAAGTAACACCCAGCAGGAACAAATACGCCTGAGGAAGCTATAAGCAGTCCAATGAAGTCAAGATTCAACCAGAAGCCTTGGGCAGAGTTTGAATGGTTGCATATTGTGTGGAATGCCCTGTTTAAACTTAGACAGGTCATCAAGCCTAGGAAAAATACGCCAAAAACGACAACTTCTTCCAGAGAAGCTGGCGTATTGGTAGTATGGAAGAGATAGTAACCTAGATGGAGAGCAGGTAAAAGGAGAAGTTGTGTAGAGAGGTTACCGGTTTGATTGTGTATGTATGAGAGGGAGTGGATGGATGTGATTTAGAGTTTGACTGAGGTCGGTAGTGGGTGTATATGTAATCGTTATCCTGGGAAAATGGGGGAAGATCGTCCCAGTGGACGAGACCGGGTTACTGATGCTTGGATTTCGTTGGTGGAGGTCTCTTTATATGTTTCGCAACAGATGGCGGTGATTTCTTGCTCTGTCTTTTTTGCATCATGACGAGCTTATTTTTAGAGGGAATGAGAAGAAGGATTAGAAGGATTGATAATTTATTTTGCTGGTTCGGAGTGGTTCCGTTCTAGTCTACGGACGCGAGCAGCTGCTGCTCTAACCTGAGCCGAAGGTGAGCATACCTGAGCACCCTTGAGCAGATTCTAAGCACGTCTTGAGTTAGCCTATGTACCATAATGTGAAACCCATTTTGCGCTCTTATATACCCCAGCTATAGTTTCCTTACCGAACTTTGCTCAGGCATCCATTTCTGCTCTCGCAGGGTTTGACCCTCTTGTTGGACAGCACGGGAATAATAACTCAGCATTATATTATTCATTCTTCAAACCCTACGCGCGGCAGAAATCACCCCTCCAACCCCAGCCTGCAAAATCACAACCCTTTCCAGCCCATCTTGAAAGCTCTCCGGAAGATCAACTCTTGCATTCCCTCCCCTCCACTCCCCAATCTTTCTAATCTCCTTCACCAAATTCCAATGCGCAAGCGTCCTCCCCCTATTCTCCCCCCTCTTAATCTCAACATTCTGCTCCCTCGGATCAAACACCACAAGCAGCACATCATACAACTCCGCCTCCGCCGCCTCATCCCTAATCATCAGCTCTCTCCCTTCTATAGAAATCCCCACTCTTGTCCCCAAACCCAACCTCTCCCTCTTTGCCCTCGCAACAATCTCCAACACCTCATTCTCCCTATTCCCGACTCCATCCACAACACCATCAACAACCACCTGCGGCGTAAACACGCTCCTCCGTCCCCATTTCGAAGAATAAGCACGTTGGCGGTGATCCCATAATTTATTACCGAAAGTGTCGGTCCAGCCTAGATGGTCCCAGTATGTGACGTCGTAGGTGAGGAGGAGGTGATTTTGGTTTTGTGTGAGGAGAGTGTGCAGGGTTGTTTCTGTGGGTGGACAAGAGGAACAGCCTTGCGATTGGAAGAGCTCGATTATGGTGAGGGGTTCGTCGTCACGGCCCATGGTTGTGAGGGCGTCCTGGTTGTTGCTTTCGCCAGACGCGAATACTATCAAGGGAGAGGCGGTTTTATGCGAGAAGAAAACTCTCAGAGCATCCATTTTTTTGAACCACAGAGCTTATGTTGCGAAGGTTGTATTACACGCGTGATTGATATGGACTGAAGGAAGCTGGTTGATGGACGGATTGTGGTAAAGCGATTGCAAAGGAAACCTGTGGGATTATATATGACCAGTGAGGACCATTACTCAGCCTGGATAGACTCTGGCGCATTATATGACTATCTAGGAATCAGACAAGTAGATTCCTCACTGGCAGGGAATGAAAAATGGATGTTGGAAATTGATTCCACATCATCTCTTGGATCTTACGTAAACAGCGACGAATTCCAAATCAATCAAAGTTAGTGACGATGATATTCATTGATAATGAATTATGAGAGGAGCCCACAATTCCTGGGAGCAAAATCTGGGAGCTTGAGCGTAGATATTTTAAACCGTAAATTTGAGAGGGAATCTCGGTGAAGTGTGTGAGATACTTAGGAGCATGTGAAGAATAGGTCACGTGTCCCACCCCCCCTGGAACAATGAGGAAACCTCAATTAAAAAGATTATCCTGTTGGATGTAAAGGGGAAGAGGTCATTAATGCCGCAAGGAAGTTGACTCTGTTCTTTCGCCAAGTCAATAGAGGTCGAGGATGTCTCCGACTGCAACCACCTCCTGCCTCCCCCTCGACCCTTTCCTCAAGGCATCTCTTATTCTTCTCTATTCACAATCACCCCCCCGCAATACTTCTCACTTAGAAACATTCTGAGATCCGTAGATATAGCCGACCCAACTTGGGGTATGCTGCCTGTGCAGAGTGATGTCTTTTCGAAATACCCAGAGACCAGGACTGATTTTTTATCGTCAGTTTTGTTTTGGTCCCCAAGCGGAGCAGCCGCCGCTTTAATTTGAGCTGAGAATGGTAGATCTTGAGTAGATTCAGAGCCTGAGCACGCCGGAGCCGAACCTGAGAGCCTGAACATGCTGAGCATGTTGAGCCTGCCTTGAGTCAGCCTGATACGGGATACTGCAGCATAGCCCGAGATTTCGGAAGGAGGCAGCGTTATCGCGGTTTGGCAAATGACCCCTCACCTCGCTTGAGCCTTGCGTAACTGTAGTTCGTTCTTCCAATTCAATCCACAAGCTCCATTGCAGCGGGGCTGTGCATTTTGATTTTCGCGCATCGTCAGCCTGACCTCTACAACGTCTCACCTCCTACCTCCTCAACAATAGCTCAACCCGCGGCAAGCCGAGAGATAGCACAAATACGGATTCAGAATCATGGCTGAAGTGTTGGGCGCAATGGCCAGTGGCATGACACTTGCTAGTGTTTTCAAATCGTGCCTCGAAGCGTTCGAATTACTCCAGGCAGCAAAGAAGACTGATCTGGATCTGAAGAGGCTCATTGTGAGACTAAAGATTGAGCGATGTCCACTTTACACTTGGGGCGAAGTGATGGGCCTGACTGCATCTCAAACATCTGGTCACCGGAGTCCGCTTCAAGCAGCTCCATCCCACCAGCTGGTCAGAGAAGCGTTGGAGGTTGTCATGCAGCTGGTTCTGCAAGCTCTTCGAGACATCTGAGATCAAATAGAGAAGATGGCCCAATGAACAAGAGACAACGAGGTTAGGTAGAACATAGCTGTGCCAACTTCTTTGGAAGACTCCAGTGCCGGAGAGAACAGATCGGTATACCGAGAGGGACAGCCTGGAATATTCGTCATAGTTTTTTGGTGTGTTTGAGAGAAGACGTGGAGGGGGAGAAGAGGCGATCCGGAGCCCGATTGCATTCCGTTGAGAGATTGAATGGTGTAGGGATGATTGTGTGGTGATATCGAATGTCTTGAGGTTTTGAATTAGCTTGGGTTGTCTTCTGAGAAGAGAAAGAGAAAAAACGAAAACAAAAAAAGGTTGGTGAATGTGTCTAAGAGATTTTATAGACCTGGGGGATGGGAAGCGGGCACAATCGGAAAACCGTCGCCCGCGTAGTGCCGGGCAAAAGAGGAAGGGTATACTTAACGTAATTGGAGAGGCAGGATAGAACTTCCAAGTCATTCAGTTCGTGTTTGTGTCGCAGATCTCTTTTTGCAATGTGTGCGATTTAAAGGATTGTTTATGATTCTGGCAGGGACTTCTAGGCGATCTGGATTAAGTTTACTTGGTAGTGGCGAGTTCTCGCTCGTATTCTAGTCTGATTTGGAGCAAGAGGAGAACCACAAGGATCGAAGGTAATATGTTCTTCTAATATGCTATCTAATATGTATTTCTCTCGCCATCACTACTTCATCATATGATACAGTTGTCATCCGCCTCAAATATCGCGATCCATATATATCTATATATTGTGTAACCCAAAATCGCTATGCACAAGACTCCCAAGATTTAAAGTTATCCAAAATTAGCGAGTCCTCAACTCCAATCCGGACTTTGCACAATCTTATATATCTCGTCCACGCTCAAACTCGCCGCAGGACGGGGCTCAATTTTCGGGGATCCCTGTTCTGGCTGCGTCATTGCGCGCGCTGGCTGCTTTGGAGCGAAGTCTTTCGTCTCAGTGGTATCCGTGTCCGTGTCCCCTGCAAAGTGGACTGAACCCCTTGCCTTCTTCGGCGAAGGAGGTTTTGTGTGGAATTGCTTGGTTGGGGATTCTGACATCGTAGTCGGTAGGATGGATGTTCCTTTTGACGCTGAAGGTTCAGATATCGTATTGGAAGAAGCTTGCTCTGGAGGGAAGGGTGGTGATGAGACGGTGACGTCTTTGATTGCGGGTGTGCTTGTTGTGTTGATAGGACTGATATTTTCTAAAGGGGTAGGCCGATCTGTATGTGGTGGCGATGAAGTATAGCTCTTTTGGGGAGGGTTGCTGGCTTCGGGGGGTCGAGGAGTCCGCGGGATTGGAATTACTGTCTCGAATGGGGCAGCCAGGAGAGGTTGGGGAGTGGCCAGTTTTGGCACCACCATGTTTTCTGGTTGCGATCTCGTTGCGCCCTTGCGAGAAGTTGGTGTGTCCGGCTCCAGGAGAGGGCCATCGCTCTCGTGATCCTCGGAGCGATTGTCATCAGACTGCCTAACGTTATTCGAATTATGATACGTCGGCATCCTCGACCGCGGGATTCCTCTTCGTTCATGTTCTTTGAGCCTCTTCTCATCATATCTCTCGCACCTTCCATCCCACCACTCCTTCTCGTCCTCTCGGAGCTTTTCTATGCCTCCGGGAAAGAATTCATCGAGTAAGGGTCGTGCCTGCCCCGGAAAAGCGATTTCTAAGTCCATGAGTCCGTCCATGACTTTTCGAGTAATTATCTGGTCTATGACGATCAAGGGCAGATTCCGCTTCGATGAATCACGGCTGATGGCTGCTACGGTAGCATTTTGGAACATGCCCAACGCACCAACGGCGAGGATGAACCAGGAGTGAGACTTGAGACCCGCAACGGTGATCAAAAGAGCAATCCAGAACACGGACTGGATTGTGCATAGAGCGCCAGTCATGAGGAAGCCAAGAGGAATGCCCCAAAGCATTCTGGCTGTTCGGACTCTAGCCCCACCCCCATGGAGCATTTCCTTGCCATCTTCATCGTACACTTGATTTGACAAGAAGTCAATTTTCTCCCAGATTCTGGTTGATCGTGGAGACTCTTGGGCCGCAAGTTCTTCCAAGTCTAGGCAGTTCCCACGGCCTAGAATGATCATGATATCTCTTGAGCCCTATACAAAACATCAGAACTTCGCTACATAAGAACGACGTTTCAAGTAGCGAAAGAGGATGTGACTTACATTTCCAGACGAAATAGCAAAATTCTTCTTCGAATTCCTCCTCGACGGTAACTTCTCCGCCCTCCACTGCGGCAGCGCCCCCGCAGCCAGAGCCCCCAAAGTCCCGGCCCCAGTAATCATCATGACTCCCCATTCTCCCCAGACCCCAATCGGGATCGCCGCAATCCCAAACTGCAGCACCATCGTAATAATACTCCAAACCCTGACTCTCCCTGACCCAGACACCGACGTATCCGTCGTGCACTTTCCCGCCTCGAAAACCGAGATCCGCACAGCATTACCCTCGAGAGGGTGTTCCTTCGTCATGAAGGTCTCGTTATCCCTGCCTATGCGGCCGATAACCCAGTGCTTGTTCTCTCTCACGTAGCCACTGTCCAGATTGAAGACCTTGACTGGGTAATCCGGCTCAGGAAGGAGTCGCCCATCACCGAGGACATTGACGAGAGCAGTGAAGGAGTAGGCTACCCATCCGAAAGAGAAGCAGACGGGCGTCCAGAGGCCTCCTGACGTCTCGGCGAGTGCTTTTTGCACGATGTCGCCGCCGATTATGAGGAGGACTGAGAGAACATCGCTGGGGTTTGTCCATTGGTCTCTGAGGAGGCTTTCTGTACTGGCTGAGGCTGTTGCTGCTTCTACTGCCCGTGTGCTGAGGATGGTCGCAGGTGCTGAAAGCTCGGCTGGTTTGAGCGCGCCTGCAACATTGGGGAGGAGAGGAGGTGCGGGCATCGCGTCTTCCAGGCCGCTATGCCGGCCTCGTGAGAACTACTCACTGTGTGTAAGGAATGTATAGACTCAATGACGCACTCCTTCTCCACCAGGGTCTGGTCGATCCATCGAGGCGAGAAGCGTGTCGCGATGTTGTTCACGCGATGTGATGAATTTGAGTCTGACTAGGTACAGCCTCAAGCCACCAAGATCCACCAATGCATGGTGTTGCAGGGCTGTGAAATAGTCGAGTCTGCCATTACAGGGTTGCTTGTGGTAGCGCTTTATTGTGTTACGGCTCAGCCACAGCGGCACGTTGCAGATCACCGAGTCCACCCACTTGCTCGGCTTGAACTTTTGCGGTACACTCTGAAAGTGGGGAGAAAGACAGAAGAATAAACTTCAAGACTCATTCGAGTGGTAGAGTGGTGGGGTGGTGGTGATTTCCGAAAGTGTTCCGTTACTTATCATAAAGTTGGGAAGCAATTGTAAGTAAGGAAGTGGGAGATCAAGTACTGCAGGGCCGAAATTACTGTGCATTTATTTTCCTCCCACCTATTTCCAGAAATCCCAAGCAGAACCTTCCAAAGTTTTGTGTACTTTCCGGCCCTCTGAGTGTACCAATTACAAATACATCAAGCCCGGTAAGGACTGTGCCCGTTCTCTCTTTCGATCTAGTTTCCATCCCGTCACTGCCCAAATTTACAAATCCAATCCTAGCCAAGTCAAACACACAACAAAAATATTAAGCCTCCCAAATCCAATTCCCTGTCTTCTCCTTCAGGCTGCTCTGCCGTTTGCACTGCCATTCACGGCACTCCCATTCGCAATCTTCACTGGCTTTGTCGGAACCGGAAGCCTCGATCGTGGAGAAGGAGAAGCCTCCCTCTCGGCAGGCGGCGAGGTTCCTAGGGTCTGAACCGACAGTGATGGGCTGCTACCATGCGGATGATGCTGGCCAGTCGATGGCGGTTGAGTGTTATATGAGCTGCTACTCACTGCTGATACGGAGCGAGATCGAGCACCCCTTGGTGTGGCAGCTTGAAGCCCATCTGGTGGCTGGGCCATGAACACTTGGTGATAGGCTGGAATGGTTGTTTGAGCCAGGGCGGGAGGCTGGACTGGGTATTGTTGTTGAGGCGCACTGGAATCTCCCTGAGAGGTCTGGACGGATATAACTTGCGAAGTCACCGAAGTAGAGCCGTTGTTAGCAGTCGGCCTCGGTGATGTAACGGTGTACGTTGGTCTTGAGAAGGACGTCCTTCCAGGGCCACCAAGTCCATTTATTGTGAAGGGTACTGTTTTCTTGACTTCCGGTGCGTTCGCTTTAGGAAGTGTCAGCCCTACTTCCGCTGCAATCTGAACCGTTTCTGCCATCTTGTGCGTGGCGAGTTTCTTGACCTCCTCTTCCATTTTTTCCGTTTCTGTTTTCCGTGGCGGTGGTCGCCCTCCCACGTACCACCTTTGATCGCTATCAAGTGCCTCTCCACAAATCATCTTATCTTCGTGTTCTGAATCCCCGGTAGCTATCTTCTCGTCGTGGTCAATCGAGGCCGTAATGTAATCTCGCCATTTCGACAGTAGGTCTGTATTCGTCTCGCGCCATATCTTGACTCGCCAGTCGTAGGAGACATGATAAATGGTTGATCGGTGTTGCTTGTCGTTGAAACTCCGTTGGACAATGATTTCCTCGATTTCGACGAGGAGGGCAATTTCTGGGATCTCTTTGGGCTTCGGTCGACATAGAATGATAGCAAGCTGCTTTTCATCCTTTTGGACCCCTATGGGCGGATTGCTTCTCAAGCCGACCAGCTCGACACCATACCACTCGAGAAGTGTGCTGTCGCTAGGGAAGTGGAAACTGTTCTCGTTATCCCCGAGAATCGCACGCCGGCTTTGAGCATGGAGAACAAATCCTGGATATTGCACCAATAGGCCTTCCGGAACCAACTTTGCTGCTCCGACCATACTTGAGAGTGGATCCGGATACTCGAGTTCTTCGTTGGAGAGCCAAGTCTTGGGAGCCCAGCCGAATGAGGGGTCCTTGAGTTTTTCTCCGGGTAGAAAAATGATGCCTGGCGGAATAGACCCTGGACACGTCTTGTCCAGGAGCTTCCAGAGATCTATCATCATGCCCTGGAGCTGATCATCCTCGACTTTTGCTGCATCTTTTATGAGTCCAGCGTCTTGGAATTTGGTATTCTGATAATCTAAGTTCAGGAGTGTTGCCAGTGCCAAGGTTTCATGCTCTTGGTGGTTTGTAGTCTGGAGTTGTGTTAGCACCACGAACTGCAGATCATGAGTTGGACTTACCCTCCACCTGGCTGCTCGCCATACACTGGCCAGTATGTCAGTACCATTACCGGCCGGTAACTCATTGATTCGCGCCCTCCGATCATTTCCCAGCAGGTTGTGGAAGTAGTTTCGTGCGGCGCTCGGAATATTCGAGGTCAAAATGTCACTCGCCTTCGGGTACATTTCTTCTAGATCCTCCAGGTTCTTCAATCTCTTTTCTCTCGGTCCACCTGGCGCAAAGGCAAAATATAAACGCCTGCTGAGGTATGCTTCTTGCAAAGTCCAGAGCCGGCGCATCCATCCACTTGCTAGAATTCGCATAGCAGTTCCCTCATACGAGTCTGCCGGCAACATTTGACCTAGCCCTTTGTCAATGACTACCGTGTATCTTGCATTGGTGTAAACTCCATGTATTTGCCGCACAGCAATCCTTCTTTGTGCCTTGTATTGCTCATGGATCGGAACGGCCAGCGTATCAATCCAGAACAGACGTTTTTCTCCCGATCGTGATTCTTCATGTGCTTCTTTGATTAAATCGTCAAAGAAGTCAAGTTGACATTTCCAAAGCTTGTTAGATTCAGGGTTACCATATCCATCAGACCAGACATGTGAAAGAGTCGCATATGGCATGTACGGTTTGTACCCTACAACACGGACTGCGCCGTCGTCCCTGTCATACTCCATGAGAGGGACGCGATGATGGCTTATGAGCTCCACGACTTCTCCAATCTCGGGTCCCATTTGCCAACACAAGTTCTCATCGTTGGAGGTCAAAGGGTGTTTAGGATGGCGTCGACACAGCGGCTGATGTTGAGTCACATATTTCCCATCAGTCCCCCGGACCTTGATACCACATTTTTCTTTGGTACAGTCTTTGTGGCCCTCGATGAGATAGGATGTTACGGCATCCGTTTGTACATGTGATGCGTAGGCTGCCAGTAACGAAGTAGCGTGTGATCTCAATTGTAATTTGAGAATCTCGACCAGCTTCCGGCACCATCCATTGCGCTTCATCGTCTCCAGGACACACGAAGGCGTGCCCCAACCTTCCATAGCATCGCCATGCCATCCGTGGATATTGAAGCCGACCTTTTCGACGATCTTGGATTTGGCGTTCGTGAGAGTCTCCCCCAATACCATCAACGACAACCCCAAATATGGGTGCACGTGGCAGGGATGCCCTTCTGGTTTTATCTTCTTGCCGTCATCGGAACAATATTCCGTGACGATGTGACGAGCTTTGTCTAGAGCAATTTGGGCGCGTATCATCCTTAGGGAACGGGTATGGGGTTTCTGTTGGGCCACATCATTCCTCCAGTCCTCAAGGTAGCCATTCAATCTCGAAGTATTGATGTATCCAGCTTCCGACACTAATGTCTCAGAGAGCGTTTTCGCTGGCTTCCCAAGAATAGTTGAAAGAAGACCGAAGAAAAGCCAAGACTGCAAGAACTTGTTGAAGCTGATGTCGGTTTCCGTCTCGAATTCCAGGGTGTCGTTGGACAGCGTCCATCCGATCTGGTTGGGGAAGTTGTGAAAGTCATGCTTCTTTGAATTGAAGAGATTCCCGTAATACGCCGGCTTCCAAAGGTCTCCCAGTTGAAGGTTCTGAAGATGATCCATCCGTCAGGCAGGTCTCACACGCCAGAGAATTGAAATGGCGGCTCAAGAATCAAAACATGGGAATCTGAACCTCGCCGTGGACTTGAAACGCAACCAAATCAGTCGCCGACGCGCTGACCATCAACTTGAGCATCTCTCTTTGAAGTATAGAGTGGGGTTTCGTACCTCAGTGCCAATGGGTGCTTCTTCTACCAAGAGGCTGACCTCATGTTTTCCAAGACTTGAAATAGATATTGCAACGATCCGTCCCGGAGCTCGACCCCATCTTTCCAGCTTTGCCCTTCCCCTGGCCCCTGCTTGAGGCTCTTTTTGGAAAGACTCGAGAAGCTGACCATGTTCCAGACGATCGAGAATAATTGGAGCCGCTTGATTGGTTTACAGGGCGAGCTATTTCAAAGAAGAAATGAACTGTGGAGCGGAAGGACGGGGGCTTGTGTTCCGTGATTTGTTGCTGGGGGCGCAGCTGAACAATGGGGCATTGTTGTGCATCCGGTGGCGTTCAATTTACGAAGTACGACGACTCAGTGGTGAGTCGTGACACACACCCACCTGGGCGGCAAAGCCCGCGAAACCCCGCTGAAAGCCTAGCAAGTTGCAACAGCGACAGAGCGACACGCACCCACTGACACGGTCTCGGCGTGAGTGGGCGCAGTCATGTCGCAGTGACTGTCGCACACTTCACTGTGGCTGTTGCCTTCGCCAACAACCTGAAATATGGCCACAACTGCCTCGTGCGGGAAACTCCTTCTGTTCACCGTTTGAAACAGTATACGTAGTATTCTACACCGAGCATGAACGCTCTCAAGAGGGTGAGGAATATCAGCAGTGGCGACAAGACGACCGCTAATCTCCTCGAGGTGCCGGTTAGCACCTTCAAAGAACTGGACCCAGATGCCTTCATTAAGGCACCCATCGCTCTCGAGTAAGTTGTCCCAGTTGCCTAGCATAGCTTGATTACCGAGATCGTCGTACTAATGATAGTAACAGTGTAATATTCGTTCACGGATTAGGAGCCAAAGGCACCGCCGGCATTCGAACGCGACTCAAGACATGGCTCCGCAAAGTACGGACAGCAGTGGGCTGTCGGGTCTGGAGGTTTGGATTTGACGGAAAAGAACTTCTCACTGAGGGGCGACAACGGCTTATGGTCCTTGCGGGGAACCTGCTCAAAGATGTCCAACGTATACCGGGAACTCCAACTACACGGACCAAATCAGAGGCTGGGAAACAGGACCGGAAACTTGTCTTCATAGGATATGGCGCTGCAGGCTGGGTTATACAAGAAGCATTGGCATGGTACTCCTACACCTCCACACAAACCGCAAAGCGGACGGCGCTGGTTATACTTTTGAATGCACCGCATATCAAAGATGAAGCTGCGTTGAGGGCGTACTTTGGAAGCTTTTCGGGACTGTACCCCGCACAAGACAAAGTCACGTTGCCGTATTCCGTGGTCAAAATCATCCAGGACAACTTCAAACAACTCATCGAAAGCTCCTTTGGACCAGAGGAGGCACGTATTACCATCGGTGCAAAAGCCAGCCCATCTCCAACACCAACAAACTATTTGAAGACGGAAGTCAATATACAGGATGACCCAGCAGTTCTTAGGCGAGAAACCACCGATACCCATCATACCACTGATTCCACTGGGACGAACAGCTCTGAGGGGACCAACAGCTCGGATTCTAGTAAAGACAGCAATGGTAGCGGCACAACGGCGATACAAAAGCCAATACCACTTTGGGAAATTAGAGCTGGGGATGAGACGGATCGAGAGGTCCGGCGCCTACTGCACACTTCGTTGACGCTCCCGGAAAAGCCGGACAACATGGTCTCGCCGAAATATCGAAGAGTTGGCACTGGGATATCCTCTATAACACCAAAATCACCAAACATGCTCCCGCAAGGTTCTTCACCACCAACACCACCAGACGAAATCGATGACCCAACCTCAAAAATGATCCTTGCAAGAAAGCATACTGTGGTCTCAGATTCTCAGGCTGATCAACATGTTCCGACCTTGCTGGAAGCGCCTGCGACACCCGCACCCTCCAACAGAACAATGTCGGGGGATACCCTCACTGAGGTTTATGCTGAATCCAATCGAGAGAGGAGCCACACGCCAACTGAGATGGAATATGTGCCAGATATGGATCCCATTACCGAGACAGATGAAGAATCTGCCTCGCAAGAAGACTCTCCAGAAACCAGACCTGCCGCTGAAGATGCCCTAACACGGAACCCACCTGGACCGCCTCCCAACTATGGACAACTTCTGCGTCTCGCTGCTCTATACCAACAAAGCGGAGAGCTCCAGAAGTCCAAGGCGCTCTATGAGAGGCTGGTAGATGTTCCCGCGCTCAAAGACGGGTCCGATATTATTCGATGCCAGATTGCGATCACGTGGTTATACGAAGGCCATGTGAAGATGGCCCAGAAAGTATTCACCGAGCTGGAGCCAAAGGTGAAAGAATCGTATGCTAAGCAGCCTCAGCGAACGTGGGAGGTCAGACGCTGGCTCGCAGTGTCTCTTGATATGCAAGGCCTTTACGAACAGGGCAAGAAGAAGCTGATCGCTATCAATGATGCATTCAGCTCTCTTCAACAAGCCACAGATATCGGCTTGCTAACAAAAAGTACATTAGCTCTGCTTTTTGGGCATCTTGGAAAGTATGAGGAAGCACTGAAGCGTAGTAAAGAGGTGCTCCAGTTAGCGCTCGAGGCAGTTGAAAAGGCCAAGAAGGGAGGAAAGGGCGACACAGCTTCTGTGACAAGACAACGGGGAGCTCTTGGTTCAATTCAATACGATCGGGCCGAGGTCCTCACCTACGTTGGACGATACGTGGAAGCCGAGGAGATGAACACCCAAGCTTTGGAGAACATACAGAGGAACTTGGGCAGCAAGCATGTGTCAACGCTTAACTGCTGGAGTCTCAAAGCACGCCATCTCGCTGCTACCTCTCGATTGCCGGAAGCCGAAGAGCAGTGCCAAAAGACGTTGAAAGTTATGCGAAAGGAAATTGGCAAGGAACATCCTTCTACCTTGAAGACACTTGGTGTTCTGGTCTACGTCTACCGGCTCCAGGCTCGGTTGACAGAAGCGTTAGACACGGCCAAGTATCTCTTTGAAAAATGTAGGACTAGCGACGCATTTGGAGAGGACCATCCAGAGACGATCAGTTCAATGTGGCAGCTTGCTGAAGTGTACCTTGCACGGGGAGACTTCAAAAATGCATTGCATTACCAGGATCAAGCTGTGAGGTTGGCAGACAAAGTCTTAGGAAAGGTCCACCCCACGGTGGTCAGTTACAGAGCCTGCTTGGCACGCGTCTATTGCAATAGAGGAAACTGGGCACATACAGCAACCCTTTGCGTTGACATTCTCAAAGACTATGGTGTGATCATCTCTGAGGCGTTTCAGGATGGTCAGGAACAGGAGAAATCCGAGGGTTCGAGAGAAGTGCTCATATCTAGCATCCGACAGGCCCTCGACAGAAAGAAGGCCAAGTCTGCCACCGAAGCCAGACAGTCGATCTATCATCAAGCACTCGACCGAGCTCGCCACATTTTCATCGTAGACAACGACGACTTCGAAACCCTTAATCTCTCACTTGTCTCGACAATGCAATGTCTCGGTGTTACCGAGCGGGAACGCCTTCACGGAAACCTCGAAGTGGCACAAGAAATACAAACCAAAGCCCACGAATACATCGAAAAGAAGCTTGGCGAAAACCACGCGGATACTCTGTCCTCGAAATGGGACTTAGCATTGACAAAACTGAAAAGAAACCAAGACGGCGCCCTGAGCGAGCTGGAGTATGTCACTGCATCGCGAAGAAGAGTCTTGGGAGAAGACCACCCAGACACACTTGCGGCGCGGCATCACCTCAGTGTGGCAAAGTTCAACATGTTTCGCAATCTGAGCGAGCTGGCTGAGCAAGCTGAAGTTCTTCGTTTGAGCATCCACCTTTTAGGAGAGGAACACCCAAGCACAAATTCGGCACGGATCGATCTGTCAAACGGATATCATCTGGTAGGGATGCTCACGGATGCAGAGCAGCTGCTGTTGAAAGCGCTCAAAATCCAGATCAAGACGTTGCCTCATCCAGACCTCATTGGCGCCGCGAGGGAAACGTACGAGACCGCCTTGGATACCTTGGGGCTGAACAAACACAAATCTCATTCCGCCCACGAGCAAAACAAAAAGGATGAGCGCTCTGGAGTGTCTCCGGCACACTGCCACGCCCAGGTCGTCTCAAGTCTCGCAGCACTGGCTCTAATTTACGTCGACCTGGCCCAAACCGCTGACGAAGCAGCTTTAGCATCTGTGCAAAACTCGAGCCCGGTTAGCGAGGAAGCCCATCAGCTGCTCGTCTCGAAGTACAACGAGAAAGCCATCACTCTCCAGCGCGCTGTCATCGAGCAGCAACGACTTATGGGCGGCCCATCATCCCGGGAAACACTAGAGAGCATCAACACGCTCGCCCTGATATATCAAGCAGCCGGTCTGACGGCCGAAGCGATCGAACAATTCAAGCTTGTCCAGTCCCGAGCGGATGAGTCGTCGATTTTGCATTTCACGAGCCAGTCGAATCTCGGCACGTTGTTGTTTGCAGCAGGCGAGTTCGAGAAGGCGGAAGAGATACAGAGGATGGCGTACGAGAAGCGCGCGAAATTTGGAGAGGGGGTCGTGGGACCGAAGGAGCTTGTTAAAGCGGTGTTTAATCTGGCGTTGACGCGGAAGGAGTTGAAGAGGGGTTGGGAGGCGTTGGATTTAATGGAGCAGGCGCTGCGGTTGAGTAGGGATGCGTTTGGGCATGGAGATCCGACGACGGAGAGGATTTTGGATACGTGGAGGGATTGGAGGGAAAGTTTGGCGAGTGAGGAAGGGAGCAAGGCGCCGAAATACCACGATGCTTCTCGTAAGGACCCAACAGATTGGGACGAAGTCTCTGCATAGAAATATAAGGATGAGGGTGGTGAGGGTGAAGAGGAGGATGTTGACAGCTTCTGTAAAAAGATCTACGGGGATGCGGATCTGGACATCAGGGGAGCAATGATGAAGAGCTACCAGGAGGCTAGAACTGGGAGCAGTCCCGGGAAAGGGAATGGCGTTTAAATGTATTAGAGATACGTGTTTTGCTGAGCTATATACCCAGATGTGTAGGATGATACTGTTTCTAGGAAGGGATCGAGGGGAAAGGCAGAAGTTCGTACAGCGGGAGAGACCCCTCTGCCTCCGGTGACTCGGCGAAGAGTAGCGCCTCCTTTATGTACAGAAATGGGGCGTTGATCAACTATTCTGCTTTGCATACGCCAAGGATACTCTCTTCAAGTGATATGTCCCACCCGGTTTCTATGCACCACTACTGCGCCACAGTATCATAGGAACTAGATCACATCATTGGCTACAAAGTAAGACCCAAAGCTAATCTAATTATAATCATCAGGGTATGGCCTTGGCGGTGAGCCCCTGAATGTGGCGTTGCGAACTTTTGCATACAGTACCGATTTTTGGCAGCTCTCGCACTTATCTTTTTCTTTTTGGAGAATTAAGAATGAAGTCTGCCTTCCTCTCTATCCCATATTGTTTGTACATCATAAGTATGCTAGTATCTGCAACTTAGATCTCATTTGAATTATCCTGGTGTGATTCTAGAAGCCGCAATACGATGCAATGTCGAAAAGAGCTTCCCAGAATACCAATCACCGATTATGACCTGGCAGCCAGGGAGGGTCCCACAAAGCAACGAGAACAGCCACTAACACCGTATCCGATTTCCGTGGCTGATGTGAACGAAACCTTACGGAAAGTGATGGCTAGTGGGACCTGTAACGGCTCCTGCGAAAGAACGTGAAAGGGAAACAGCAGTTGAAGCTGCAAAATGGAGGTTGAGATCCTTCGAAACCTTCCCAACCCGGAGTTCCATGGACATCGGAAATGGGTTGATATTCAACTTGACAGCGACGTTAACTTTGACGAGTGGCTGCAGCCCGACGTGTACGACACTTCTGAATTTTTCAATCCGCTATCTTTGGTCAATGCACCGAGTCCTCCTACCTCACACCCATTGTGTGCCCCAGAGTCTGGAAGCAACATCTCACTGTTCATATCAACGCCTGAACAGGGACATTATGTCACTAGCCACCGTCGTATAGCAACGTCCACCCCAGACGACTGTGTCGAATGCGGAGAATCCTTTCCTTCCGAAGCCGATCTACTTCGCCATACAAAACTAGTACAACACCAACCATACGGCTGCGAATGCAGTGCACTCTTCTCTCACCTCGATGTTCTTCACCTCCATCTCAAATACTTTACCTGCGATGATCCCAAGTATCCTTGCAAGTTTTGCAAACGCTATCAAGGTTCTGACGGATTTAAGCGCCGGGATCACCTACGGCAGCACATTCGTAACTATCACCATCTTGAGTCCATTGAGGTGGAAAAAGAGACTGAGAGTATCAGATCTCGCACCGAACGTGCTCTCCCGGTATGCTCGTACCTAAGCTGTCCTTAATACCGTAACGAGGCCTTCAAGCAACCTCCTCGTAAGACTCGGGTGAAAAGCGGGCCTTTCCGTTCCCAGGCGGCATCTTTGAAGCATATGCGTGATGGGCATGATAAGACTCCCTTTTCTTGCGATTTTCCGGGGTCTCCTTTCCTGGCCAGGAAAGATCAGTTCCATCCAACATCGCAGGGCCCCACCTCAACAACAACTTCACGACCATACATCAGTTAACTTTCCTGTGAAAGAAAAAATTACACCCGATAAACTAGGGTCAGTTCACGAGACTGGACCAGATTTCGGGAATTCCGAACATCCTGGCCAAGCACTACCTAACTTTCCTCCGAAGGAAAGGATTACACCCGTTAACTTTGGATCCGCTTTCGGCTCTGCAGAACATTCCCTGAGCCCCGAATGTGTCGAATCGCAACCACCATGGGCAGACTTCGGTAGCACACCACCAGCAGAGACAGATCCTTGAAGTTCGTCTTGCTGCTCTAATACCCCTGAAAGTGGAATAGAGGATTTCTTGAGCATTACCTTCCAGGAGTGCAGAAGCTCATCATCTCCTCAACCCCCAAAAGTACTGCAAGACCACATTGACTGGGAAAAGGTATGAAACCTGTTCTGGCCCTGGTTGGCTTGATATGCACCATTTGCTGTAAGTCTTCTCCATCTGATATCTTGATTCTACGGCTGATGGAGCATTGCAGGCAACATTTAGCTGATTCTGCAAGCTCAATCCACAAGAAACGCAGATGCCCACGCTGCTTGAACCCTTTTACAACCAACACGGCGGTTGTGGAGCATCAAAAAGCTCATCGATCAGGATGTGAGCAACAACTTGTTCAAGACTCAGATGAGATCAGCGATTTGACCTGGGATGGGATAAAAAGCGATGTTTCAAAGTTTGGAAGCTTCAAGAGGCTTCCTGCACCCCTCCGCCAAACAATCGACCTTTGGGTACAGGATAATTTGTACTCATATGCTCCAAACGACACTCTTCCAAAACGCCAAGGAGAGCTGAGAAAGTGGTACATGACCTGGCGAATTTTGTTTCCATCTGTTGATATTCCAGCCCACCCATGTAAGTTCACACCCTTTAATTATCTTTCTTTCATGAGCTGATTGCTTTTAGTTTATCCTGAAGATCCAGATATATCACCTTCGAATGAGGAACTTTTATTCGAATTTTTCAATGGACTTCTTGAATCTGGCGTCGACAAAGGCGAAATCCATGTAATGACTGACGAAGATCTTCTCGCAATCCAGGGTTATCTACGCACCGCCTTAAGGATGGCACACAGAGCTAGGAAAGAGTCTGATAGCTTAGGACCGAATCAAAATCTCCCAAACCTAACGCCACTCCTCTCGTTTTCGGGCTCCGCATCCATGAGCAACGCACGCACGGGTCCCAGCCAACATGCACAATGGGATAACTCTGGGGCACAGACTCACCATACCCCTAATGTCGGTAATATGCTTGACGATTACACAGTAGATGGTCCGGATACCATAATGGGGTATAATATGGGCGGCGAGGTATTCACAAGCAACGCAATCATCGGTCCCAGCCGAGATGCACAGTTCCATATGTCTGGGGCACAGGCTCAAGTTCGTGGGGAGGCATCCACGAGCAACGCAGTCATTGGTGGGAACCAAGATGCAGCATGGCAGATGTTCGAACCACCAGCTCAACTTCCTGCGCCGAATATTGGCAATGAGCTTCAAACTTTCACAGCAGACCGCACGGATAACATGATCGGGTTCAATGTGGGTGCGGAGACATCCACAAGCAACGCATTCACCAGCGCGACCCAAGATGCAGAATGGGACACGTTTGGCTCCCAGACTCAACTTCCTGCTCCGAATATTGGCAATGCGCCTCAAACTTTCACAGCAGACCGCACGGATAACATGGCCGAATTCAATACTGGTGGCGAGTCTTTGGAGCAAATGTTTCCTGGACTGAAATTTGATCCTGCATGGAACAAACTTCCCGCTGAACAATATGAATACGGGTAGCGCGTCTCAGATGAGTAACGAGGGAGGAACTGGATTTGATGGTAATGGGTGAGCTGTATCATCGCCGAAATGTGGTCACGGGGAAGCAGAGAGAATACTACCTGAGTTCCTGGTTGGCCTAAGCGTCTAGACTTTCAATGTTTAGAGATGTAAAAGAGATATATGACATATCGGCCAATAGAGGGAGGGTTTCTCAACTGCCTCGTCCAACCCTTCATTATCAATCAGCAATCAATCAGTGATCCCATTTGTTTTGCAGGATAAAGTGCGGTGAGGCGTATAGGTTGCATTTGCTTTAGGTTGCATTTGCTTGACTGCAGGTGCAATTCTTGTTGTGGTTATCACGTGCTAACCTAACACGTGACTTTGGCGTATTCCCTCGGGCTTCCAGCTATGCCCTCTCTCATTACCTAATTAGTCTTCCTCAATGTTAACACCATTGAACGTCTAACACTCTAGCTGTCCGTGATAATTGAAGGCAGATGCTTGGCAATGGGAAGTTAAAAATTGACGACCTAGCCTGGTACGGGCTACTTTAAGGACGATGCTGCAACTATAATTTTTTTCGCAAAATCAAAATTACGATATTTTAAAAATGTGCTATTATTAATAGTCTAGCTAATTTCTATGGTAGAATATAATTAAAATAGTCGATCTATATAGTGTTTTATCGTATTCTATAGTAGGAATATAATAGAGTAAGAAAAATCAATAAAATACACGTGATATACCCCCTAGCTTACTAGCTATCTAGTATACTTTATTTATACTTTTGTTCCTATATTATTATTTCTAATACTATTAATCTATTATTATTAAACTCTTTATAATAGGTTATTTCAAGATTAATATTATATACTATTAAGCCTATATTCTTTATTTAATTAAGTAGTAGCTATTATATGAGACTATTATAGAGAGGTTAAAGTATAACTTTAATATTAATATTTCTCTAAGAATACTATATAGTAGGCTTTCCGAATAGAAAACGCTCTCTAAATATTCGATATTTGATCCTTTACTATAGGTAAAGAGTCTTATCACCTAGTTCTTTTATGATATCTATATAACTAATACTAATATACTTACTAACCTCTAGAGCTTAGGATATAATATTCCTAATCTATAACTATTGTAATAAGCTTATAGGGCTATAGGCCTTCGACGTCGAATACTTAATTCGTAAGTTGAGCTAGAAAAGGAGTAACTTCACTATATCCTTAAGTAATATATAGTAAATAAAGGCCTATAAGGTAATATTAGAAGTTATAGCTACCGGCTTCTATATACTTATCTTAACTCTTTAAGGGATAACTAGAAGTTTTCTAGGAATAGAATAGCTTCTATAATATAGGAAATTAATCTAGAAAGTATATAATATCGCTTAGAAGAGATAAAGGTAACTAGGGGGGAATATAATATTCATGGGCCGAACTTTATTTAGTCTATTAATAGCTATTATAAGGTAAGTATAGTATATACTTAACTTCAAAAATCATTATCTTAATAAGTACTAATCTATTTACTTAGCTACGATTTTATAGGATTAAGATATATACTAGTATTAATACTTACTTACGGTTTATACCTTAGATTTATATTAAAATCTCAAATAATTATACTATAAGTAGTAGTATTTCCTAATTCGGTATAGATATATCCCCTTAAAAATAGCAAAATTCACTTAGTCGTAATTCCGGCTATATGATTCTATAGTATTATAGAGAACTAGTTATTTGAAAACCCCTTAATTTAGGCGATAAACCCCTTAAATCTCTATACTATATTCTCCTTTAAGCTAATTAATATTATACTAATATATACTTATTTATACTACTTTCTAGGTTACTATCCTAGTATAATACCTTGACTTAGTAGACGAAATAGAGGTTATTCCGCTCTATATTCAATTAGATAGAGGGTACGAAACACCTATAGTTACTAATATCTATTATATCCTCTATAAAGCTATATACTAAATAAGGGGTATTAATCTATATTAGTTCTTAGATCTCTATTAGTTCGGGACTAGTATAGCTAATTAACGAATTAAGGTATAGTAAGGACAAATTACGAAGGTAATTTATCTATACTAATCCTATATAGACTTATTTAATTAGCTAATATTATATAGGGTATACTAAATAAATAGAAGATATTTTTCAAGTATCTATACTCTTAAAAGCTTTACTCTCGTAAGCTTTTACCTAACTATATTACTATACTTTTCGTCTATTTACTTATTATATAAGAGTAAACTAAGGAGTTTATAAGGATATAGAATATATATTTAATTAGGAAATAGCCTAATTATCTATATATAGTCCCTAGGTAACTCTTCTAGAACTATATGTTTTTAGAGTAGATAGGGGTTAGGGACTATAGTATTCCTATTAATATTAATAAACTAAACGAGCTATATAAAGGATATACTAGCTATAATAAAGACGTATATTTACTAGAGGTTATACTTAAGTAGTGTGAGTAGGAGCTTAAGAATACCGGCTTTATACTCCTAATTATAGAGTATACACGTAATACGAATAGGGATCTAAATTACCTAAGTATATATATATATCTAAGTATTAGTATAACCGGTTTCCCGAAGGTTATGTGATTTATATCACATGATTTCCTATATATAGGACATGGGCATGGGATATGGGACATACCAGACACTAGTACTAATTAGGATTAGTATATTTAGGGATCACATATTAGAACCTCGATACTATAATCCCTACTTATAGAATATAACAACTTCACTAACCTACGTAATTAGTATTCCACGCCTATATAACAGTACTACGTATTACTAGTGAACCAATACTAATTAGTTTATATATATAGATTAGGAAGGATTAAGCTACGCTTACTCAAGATTTGGTTCCTTAGGGGTAAAGCTATTATTCAAGTTAAAGAGGGGAAATATTATTAACTACTTTACTTATAATTCAGTTCTATAGGGAGGAAAGATACTATTTCTTACTAATTAATAAGCGGTTAGCTATTTAACTATTTTTCGACCTTCTTTTATATTAAAATCAACCTTTTTCAATTACCTAAACTCCTAGAAACTCCGATTTTCAGAA
>JAJTUS010000276.1:0-49811 GCA_021399465.1 Hyaloscypha sp. PMI_1271 | reverse complement strand
TTATATATATAATAGTCATAATTAGGAATTTATAAGGGAAAAGTTAATAAAGTATACTAGTAAATAGGAATTAATAAGTTTAATTACTAGAAGATACTATAATTATCTTAACTATAGTCCTAACCCTTAAGAATAATAGAGCGGGAGGTAGCTAGAAGTAATATTCTTATTTAGCGTAATTCTATTAGCCTTATTTATACCTCTTATACCCTTATAATTACCGGGACTTAGTAGGGGAAGAGGAGGAGCTTACTTCTACTAAACTCCTATATATAAGGATTAGAAGTTAGGATCTACTATTATTAAGACCTAGATTTAAGTAGAAATTAGGAGAGGGGAGTTATATAGAAGGAATATTCATTTTCATAGTATATTTAAAGGTAATTTACGTAAGTAGCTATATAGGAAACCCGCTATTAGTAAACCTTAAAGCACCGGAATTTATTAGTATCTTAGTATTTTATATAGGCTTTATTATTAAAGCAATTAACTCCAAAGCCCTATATAATCGCTATACTAAGTTCCTAAGCATTAAATAAGCTATAATTACCTTCTATATAGGACTAGTAGATATTATTTCTGTAAAGGATATAAGTAGCCTTAAAATAAGTACTAGGGCCTAGAATATGCTCCTATAGGTATATAAGATAAGATCTAGGAAAAACGAAGAATTATAAGAAGAAACTTATATAGAAATAAAGAAAGATATATTACTTACTTATTTAGTGTAGTAATACCGTTTTTCACTACTATAAGAGCTTAAAATAGAGGAGGGATAATAACTTAGATATTACTACTACTCGCTATAGTGAAATAGAGGCTAAGAGGATAATTAGAACTAATAAAAGGAGGATAAGAGAGTTAGGTAGAGATAAAGGTAATTAGAGGTTAAAGTTATTATTAGAAGAAGGAGAGGAAAGAAGGTAGAATTATATAGTAGGAAGGGTAATATAGGGCCTTAGGGGAGAAGGGAATAGAAGTAGCTAGAAGTAGGGAATAATATAGTAGAAATATACTAAGAAAGAACTAGTTATTCTAGGAAGGAGTAAGGGAGAATATTAGATAAAAGGTTATTAGATAATAGATTAGATAAAGGAGGGGGGCTAGAAGTATATTTTCTCGACTTACTATAAGAATAATAGTTAATTCTTATAGATATTAAAAGCTAAGAAAAGAGAATATATAAGGAGCCTAGGGATAAGAGTAGGATACTTTAATAGTTCTTCTTAAATAGTAAGTAGAAAGTATAAGGTAAAGGGAATAAGGAGTACTAATCTAGGAGGAAACTTTCACTATTCTATGAAATTTATAGACCTTATCTTTTTATACTTATTCCCTTATATATATAAGAAAAATTTTGAGTTCCTTAGGAAAGAAGAGGTCTTTAGGAAGGTTACTATAAGAAAAGGAATAAGTAAGAAGGAGATAAGTAAGGAGAGAAAGAAATTAGAAAGAAGGCCTTCGCTATTCTATAAACTTTATAAACCTTACCTTTTTATACTAATCTCCTTATATATATAGAGGGAATTCTAAATTCCTAGGGAGAGAGGAGGTCTTTGGGTATTTTACTACTAGAAAAGAAATAGATAAGAAGGAGGTAAGAGGAAGGGGGAAAATATTATTTTACTAGTTAATAAATTAGGGAAAGGAGGGAAAAGATAGAGAATTATAGGCTATAGTTTTAAGTATATAATATTTATATATAGGATTTTATAGAAAAATACTACTAAAGCTTAAGAAATAATATAAAATTAATAAGTTCTATTATTTTAAAGCTTAATACTAGTAGTAAGATTTCTCTACTAATAATAGCCTCTTTTAAGAATAATGAATTAGAGGGTATGAGGATAAGCTCTCCTTAGGTAATATAACTTAATTAGTAATATTAGTTACTCTTATACCTTTATAATTACTAGGACTTAGTAGGGGAAGAGGAGGAGCTTATTTGAGCTAAGGAACTATAGGCTTATCTCTCTAGTTAGGATCTACTACTATTAGTACCTAGATTTAAGAAGGGTTAGGAAGGGGGATTTATACTAAAAGAATATCTACGAGGGTTATATCTCTAAAGATATCTACTATAGCTATAACTAAGAGAATGAAATTCACGGTATTCCTTAAAGTAGGACTTATTATTCTAGTAGTTTATATAGGCTTCTTTATTATAGTATACGAGTTTAAAGCTTATTATAGCTATAGCTTTAAGTTATTAAGTATAGGAATAAGTATAATTACTATCTACTAGCTTATTAGTACTATTATCGCGAGTATTAGGAGTATAGAACTTTTTAAAGTAATTAATAACTAAGGGAGGGATAATAAACTAATTAGTAAAGTGAGATAAGATCTAGGAAAAACAAAGAATTATAAGGTAAGAATTATATAGGAATAAAGAAAGATATACCTATTACTTATTTAACTTAATAATACTATCTTTAATTACTATAGGAAAGAGGTTCTTAGGTATTATATTATAAGGATTTTAGCTTAGTACTCTCTTATCGATTTCTATAGAGCTATTATTACTAGGAGATTTAGATATAATATTTAAGGGATATAGAAGTTAGATATAGATAAAGGAAGGGTAAGGTTAAAGTTATTATTAGAAGAAGGAGGAAGTTAAGGAAAATAAGGAGGAAAGGCCTTTTAAGGTAAGGAAGTTTATCTAATCTTAGTATAGGGTCTTCCTCTTTTAGAAGTAGCTATATAGGAGGTAATTTATAGGTAATTCACACCTATAGGTCCTATTATAGAAGGTATAAGATATTAGATAAAAGTATTAAATAAAAAGGGAAAAGAGGAATAGAAGTATATTTTCCTAGCTTACTATAAGAAAGATAGAGAATTCTCGAGATAAGAAAAAGGAAAGAATGAAAAATATATAAAGAGTTAAGAAGTAAGGGCGAGGTACTAGGAATCTTATTCTAGGGAAAGGGAGAGAGAATATTAGATATCTAGGGGACTTAGAAGGGGAGATTAGACTTATTTCTTTCTAGCTATAAGAGTATATCTTCCTTTCTTTACTTTAAGTTTCTAGAGATTATGAATAGTATATATAATAAGAAGGAGAAGTATAGGGTTTCTTTTACCTTAATTAAGGGATAATTAAGAATATAAGGGGGGAGCTATATAGTAGGGTTTTTTATCTTATCTCATATCTAGTAACTACTATCACGTGTCCTGCTTTCTAGACTTATAGGCGCTAGTTAGAGGGTTATATAAGACTTCTGTTTATATATATAATTAGTTCAGATAATATATTAACCTTTTGAGCTTCTTATTTTCGATCTTTCCTACTACTTTACTATTAGTACTAAGAGTCTTTAGAGTACTACTTCTATTATTTAAGTCCTTACCTCTTATTCTATTACCCCCCACGTATCTAATACCTATATATGGTCCGAAATCCATATAATAATTAAATCCCTATTATAGTAATAAACGAGATAATTATATAATTTAAAGGTTAATTAAAAGAGATAACTACTATTCTAAATAAGCTTATACCTATAGGATATAAGGTCTAGAGAGTAGCTTAGAGGGGGTTCTTACTTATATAGAACTAGTATATTCCTAGTTAAAAAAATAGCTTTATAGGAGTATATACTCCTAGAGAACTTAATAGGATAATTAAGGCTAGAAATAGTAGAAATAAGATATAAGTAGTAGTCTTATATCTAATTAAAAGACTACCTAAGTTTCCTAAGGGCTCTAATTATTACGTTTACCTTAATAACCTCTTTATTTCTACCTGCTTTATTTAATATACTCGCTCTTAGGGAGTTATAATTACAAGGATATATAAGATAACTAATAGAGTTATTTAGGAGCTTCTTAACCTTTAGAAATCGGATAAAAAGGACATAATCCCCTAGAGAGAGACCTATTCTAGGTATATATCTAATAGAGAAGTATATTATATTAAATAGAAAGATTAAGCCTTTGTTTCAATAATATCTTCCTTTATATTAGGTGACGAGTGTATTTTATAGCTAAGGAAGAGGCCTAAGGAGACTTCTTCTAAAGTAAAGACTATATAAATACCTTTTAGTAATTAAGCTATAAAGATACTCTCGATTCCTATAATTATAGATAGATATAACTATTATATAGGAGTAGTTAACGAGTTTAATTACCTAATTACCTAGAATACTAGTTTATAGTATATAGAGTAAAGAGAGTACTAAGTACTAGAGTACTAGCTACTTTATATAGTTCTAATTAATTACTATTTACTACCTTTATATAGCGATATCCCTAAACCTAGGGAAATAAGCTTTAGAAGCTAGTAGGATTTTAGGAGGTAATTAATTAGCTCTTTACTTATAATAGAGAGGGACTCTAATATTTGTCTAAAGATAAGAATATTATAGATTAGCTAGGGGGCTAATTACGTACCTATATAATTACACGAGCTAGTAAAGATAACTAAAAGGGGCTACTATATAGCTTATAAAGGCTTAAGATATAGGGATTAGCTAAGAAAGAGGGTTGTATTAAGCGAAATTATATCTAATAAAGGCCGGGAAAGCAGTAAGTACTCGTCCTCCTTTAAGTATAAGTAGTATAATATTTATTTATATAATTATAATAGCTATTTTGATACATTTTATAAGGAGAAGTAGAAATCGAGGAGTTTAGGACTAGAATATAGCCCTCTAATTAGTTGAAATTTAAGCGAGTTACTCTAATATATGAGCTATATAAAGCTAGTAATAGCGGAATAGATAGATAATAAAGTATCTATAATTACGATATAAGTTAGTTATATATATATTAATTACTAGTAGAATTATAATAAGAGTTAATATAATTATAATACGTGATTATTTTAGTAGTAGAGTGAGTTTTAGTAAGGGGACTAGGAGAGGTTTTCGGTTTTATATAAGCGTGCTCTTATAACTCTTTACCTATACTATAATATAGGTATATTAGTTGCCTTATAATTAGTCTAACCTAAATACGAAAAAATAGTTACTCTTTTATACTTATAATAACTTTTTAACTATAACTCTAATTATTTAATACTAAGTAATATAATTATATAATAGAACTAGGTAAAAAACACTTATTAATTAGATTTTTAATACTATTTGTAGTTTATTAATAATCGAGGTTTAAAGTATATAGACTCTTTTTACTTTTTTGATTTCTAACTATATAAAACGCAAAAATATTTCACGAAAGTCACGTGTACCTAAGTAAATAGTAGATTAAACTTAGACTTATAAGGTTTTATAAGGCTCTTTAAGTTTCTATAAGCTTAATATATCTAGTAAGAGCTTAAATATTAAGAGTTATTACTAAAGAGAATATAAAGTATATAAGAAGTTTATAATTTTAATTATATATAATCTTATATACTATATAAGATGTGGTTTTTTATACTTATAAAACTCAAAAATTTCTATGCGAGTATAAGGCGCTTAAATAATAGAGTACTATATAAGTAACTAAGAGTAAAAGAGTAGAATATATTATAAATAAGGAGTGAAGCGTGAAAGTATAAGTGATTCTAAGGACTTATATTTAGAACTATACTAATTAATACCCTTTTCTAAGCTCTATATTACTTCTCTATATAGAACCTAGTACCCCGCTAAGTATATAGAAGCACTAGTCCTAATTAGGAAGTATAATCCTATATGTGCACTAGCCTAATTAGGCTACTAAATCTAGCTAGCTATACTTATTATTATATTTGCGCCTTCTAGTAAGCTTATATAAAAATAGTCACGTGCTTTATAACTTCTGTAATATTAAAGGTATTGAAAATCAGAGACTAGGTAATTAATTACTATAAGATATATAATAGTTTTAATTAATACGATTTATATTAATTAGTATTTTAGTAGACTCTTTTTTTAATTTATTACTTTTGGATTAGATTAACTATAGCCGAAGTCTTACTTAAAAACATGACTCGTATAAAAGCACGTCTCTAATAAAAGCACCTTTACTAATAAAAACTTAACCCTCTTATGAAATATTCTAATTTTTAATATATAAGATCTTTATAATATATAAAGCTTATATATAATCTTCGGCGTGGTATTAACCCCCCGGGTTTAGCAGCCCCTATATCGGGCAAGGTGCGTGTATAAGCCCGCCGCCGCTTTCAATGTCTATAAAAGTTCGCCCTCCCCGCTACTCGACCTTCTTCCCTCTTTAATCCTTTCCTAACACCCCTTCACTCGGCTATTTGACCTCGTTATACGCGCTATCGACTCCTTCCCGTCGAGACCTACTCCGAACGCTCTGTCACTAGCCCTACCGTAGTTGAAAGCCTTGATGGTATAGTAGTTTGAAGCCAGGATCCTCGATCTGCTACTCTGGATTCGATCCTCTTAACTATCGCGATAGCGATTATGCCTCTAGATAGTATCGCGTTGACCGAGATACGAGTATGAGCTTAGCTCGCTACTCTCTTCTCGCTGTCGCGCTATCACGATTATTACGGCAGTACTTCCTCGGTGACGTGCGACGGCGGAGGCTTGCCCTTGGTATTCTCTTTATATGATATGACCTAGCTAATAGAAAAAATGCCTCACGGCGACGTGGCTAGCTTTTACTTAACTACGCCGTGGTATTACGTGTCGAGGGAAGGATCTTAGTAAGCGCCCTTATATGATAGAGAAAGCGCCGTATGCTATATACCTGGATCTAGGCTGACCTATGATAAGAAGGACTAATCTCTACTAAACGTAGTAGTAGTAGGTAATAATCTATATAACGATAGCACTATCGTAGCTACTACCGAGTATCCTACGGACCGAATACGAAACGCCGGCGGTAGGAGAATGAGTCACAAGTAGGCAGGCGGACCTAAATAGTTAGATGGAGGCACGTTAACCGACCTTGGAAGGAGCTCGATCCGCGGCTATTATATATTAGAAGGATAAATCTAGTAATTAAGGGCTATTCCGAGGGAGGATCCTTGAGCTTAGGGCACTACTATAGTAGGATTATAAGAGCTGCTAGAATAGGCACGGCATACTCTTCTATACTACGGAGTCTCAATTCTGTAAAGGGAAGGTCGATCGGGCTTAGCTAGATTTCGAGCCGCATTAGACTAATCATACGCTAATTCCTCGATCTTTGGTAAAGCCGAGGAACACTAGCGGATTTTCTGTATAGTGAATGAGTCCTAGTAGGAGCCTAGAGGGGCTAAGATTTTCATGTATAGGAGTAGGTTTGATTTCAAGACAGCTTATGGTAGTTAGGAGACGCAAAGCTAGTTTATGGACGAGACTAGTCTAATTCCGATAGGTAGACGCTCGCGGATTAGTACTTAAGCCACTCGATTCCCCTTACTAACGTTCTATACCTGCTCAAACTAGTTTACTCTACCTACTCCGTTTCGTGATGGCTGCCCTCTAAAGCACGCAATTTTTTTACTTTGTATTTCCTCTATTAAACCCGGTATTCCACGACAGGAATACTCTCTGGTCGTCTAAACCTAGCTATGTAATTCGTGCACTCGAGGACAGCGGCAGCCAGAAAACACACAGACTTGCGGCCCCTCTTTCCCGTCCTGGGTGTCAAGCTGAGGTACCGTTCAAAACTTTTTCATCATAGAAAAATTTAATTATGGGAAGGTTCCCATTAGTGATCAATACGTCTGACAGCTCCACGTTTAGGAGGAATTCCACAGTGGGCTTATAGGTCCTTCATAGTGCGGAGCCCTGCCGCTTCGCCTATAAGGGAAGTGAAGTGATCACGTGACAACCCAACTAACAGTACCTTGTTGAAATTAGGTGCCTGAGGCACCTAATGGAGGTCGCCCTGAACTAAGCCTTAGGGGCTTAGGGAGCCTAGGCTAAATACTATAGGGCTATGTACTAATTAGGCTAAATAGCTAGGAGCTTATTTACTGGTATACTATACCCTAGGCTCACCGGGCATACTGAGGTATGCCCTATAAGGTGGAATCGGTCCACCTAGGTATAGATATAGGCTCACTGCTTAGGGGGCCTTATAGCATGTGATTTACGGCGCTCAGGGCTATATAGCTAGGCTACATTCCACTGTAGAACAGTAGTCAATTCAGTATCGTTTATACGGAAGCATTGCTACGCACGTGATTCCAGAATTAATAGGTTATGAGCTCCGGGCCCTACCTCTATACCCTATAAATCACTAAATCGGCTCACTTACACCTACCGGAAATACTCCTTAGTATATACTATAGAAGACGACTTTAGTGTGGAGAAGCCCCGAATCGCTAGGCTTATAGGGCCCAATTATAGGCCCTGGAGCGTTCAGGTACGTAGGCTATTGATCAGTTAAAGCCTATGGAACGTGGTAAGCCTAGGGGTACAGAGCGCTATAGAACTGGGTTCTATAGGGGCTTAGGAGGCTTAAAGCTCTGGAGAAGGGAGTGGTTCTAAGGCTATAGAGCCTTCCAAGGATCGTATAGAGGTCAAGGACACTAAGGCGAGCACTATAATCATGAGTTTATATGCTTAGGGAGCCTTACAGCATATACTACTCCTGGAAATATCAAAGGAGCAGTGGGAGGCACTAAATACCCTATATGCCCCCCTAGGCATATAGTAGCTTAGCGCCAAAATCCAGGCTTTTACTAGCTATAAGCCACTAGAGCGGAATACTACTGTTGTAGTGGTAGCTACGGAACTTAGTACTTTATAGTACGAAATTGGTACTATTGATCCTACGGAAAAGCCTTCTAAGACCCTGAAAATATCTATATTCTTCGGGGCTATTAGGGCTATAGACAAACGCTTCGCCCCCTTAATTTTATAGCTAGAGATTAGTAGGAGCACCACTAATTATAGTATAATTATAGCTCGCCTTAGTGAGCATGAACGGCGAATGGGACCAAAGGAAGCCCTGAAGGAGTCTGTTTTAAGCGCTAAAACAGATGAGAAAGCCCCTAAAGAGGGGTTTCAGGGGAAGTGCTTTAACTATGGCAAGAAAGGCCATAGAAAAGCTGATTACAAGAAGCCTAAAAAGTAAGAGAAGCCCAGAAAGGACGAGAAAAGCCCTAGTATAGGGCCTTTACCTACCCCTAGAGGTGGTAAAGGACTCTCTCCTGGGCCTGAGAAGCCTGTAGCGAATATAAATAGCGCTACGGAGGCTAGCTGGATAGCTATTACAGAGCCTACTTATAGTAAGGACATACTATAGGTAGTTGATTCTAGAAGCTCACGTTATATAACCTATCTGCAGGAGGCATTTACTAAATATAGGGTACTAGATACCCCTATTCAAGTAACTACGGCGAATGGAGCCTATATTCCAGCGATTACAGAGGGCACTATGTCCCTATAGGTAGCCCTAGGGGCCTATGTACGAACTATAAAGCTCACTGGAGTGCTTTATATGCCTAAGCTCGCCGGGAGCTTAATTTCGGTACTACAGCTTCAGGATAAGGGCATTACTATACGCACTACCACTAGATCCACTAGAAAGAAGCTCTTAATTAAGCTCCAGGGGATAGTTATAGGGGTTGCTAGTCAACTAGGGAGGGCGTATACACTAGACAGTGTCCCACGGGGCACTACAATAGGGCATACCTCCCTGAAAGCAACTACTAAACCAGAGGATTTAGCGCTCTGGCATCGACGGTTCGGACACCTGAACTCTAGTAGCCTTAAGCTAGAGCATACTGTAGTTTCAGGGCTTTCAGAGCCTATAGGGGCTCTCTAGGAGCCTTACGAAGCCTGTATTAAGGCTAAAACAGTGAGGGTAGTCAACCGGAAAGCCCCTGAGAGGGCTATAGCTCCCCTAGAACGAGTGCATAGCGATTTCTGGGGCCCTTATAGCGTGCCTACGCTAGAAGGGAATACCTATATACTCACGTTTACTGACGACTATACCCGTAAATCATGGGTATACCTCACTAAAACTAGGAAGCAACTAAGAGCTGTGTTCCTATAGTTTAAGGTCCTAGTAGAGCTAGAATCAGGGCATAAGATCAAGGCTATACGCTATGATAATACCTCTGAGTATAGGGCCTTAGGGGCCTTATTACTAAACGACTATAGTATTCAGTTCAAGTATATCACTATCTATACCCCTGAACAGAATGGAGTCTCTGAACACCTGAATAGGAGCTTAATATTAGTGGCCAGGGCCATGCTATTAGACACCAAGCTCCCTATAAGGTTCTAGGGAGAAGCTGTGCTTATAGCATCCTATTTACGGAACAGAACCCCTATAGGGCCTAATGGAAAAACTCTAGAGGAAGCCTATAGCGGGAAACGCCCCTATGTGGGGTACCTTAGGGTATACGGGTGCGTAGCGTACGCACACATCCCTAAGGAAATACGCCTAAAGCTTAAAGATATAGCTATAAAGACCTGTCTTATAGGCTATATGCCTACCTCAAGGTAGTACAAGCTATATGAGCCTGAAACCGGGGACACTATAGTGTCTATAGGCCCTGATTTCCATGAAAATGAGCGGTTGGAGTGGAATTGAAACGAGGTTCTCAGTAGGGTGGAAATAGTACTATTTAATCCTATGGAAGCTATGGGTACACCTAAAGCTCCTGTAATTACAGGGCCTTTAGAGGGTACACGAGGTTCTCCAGCCCCTATTTCTCCTGTATTCGACCCTCAGTGGAATATTCCAGGAGAGCTACTAGACGGGGAGACTATTATGGTAGATACAGGGGCTTTAAGGGCTTCAGAGGGGTCTAATTCAGGGGACGAGCAGCCTAAACCCCCTATTACAGGGGACATATGGCGGAGCCAGCGATTACACCAAGCCCATACGGCTACTATAGGGCCACCGATCCCGAAGACCTATAAAGAAGCTATAAATAACCCTATTTATAGTGCCCACTAGAAGCAAGCGATTAGTGAGGAGCTCACTAAGCTATAAGCTCTCAATACCTGGAAACAGGTGCCCTTACCCCCTGGAAAGAAAGCTATAGGCTATAAGTGGGTATTTATAGTCAAGTACACACCCACGGGCTTAATTAATCGCTACAAGGCTAAGCTAGTATGCCAGGGCTGTAGCTAGACGCCAGGGGACGATTTCCTAGAGACCTTTAGCCCTACTATTAGGGCTGAAAGCCTAAGGATTTTACTGGCCTTAGGGGCCTGTGAGGACCTAGAAATACGTCAAATTGATGTGGTTAGTACGTATCCACGCTCTAAGCTCTACGCTAAGGTATATATACTACCCCCTGAAGCCCTAAAGATCCTTAAGGGGCTAGTTCTGCTCCTGCTTAGCTCTCTGTACAGGCTTAAGCAATCCGGGAGGGAGTGGTATATTAAAGCCACTACAGGGCTCAAGACCCTTGGTTTTAGCCCCTGTTTCAGTGAGCCCAGTGTCTTTATATCTACAGATTGCAATATAATTATAGGGCTATATGTAGACGACATACTGATTCTAGGGAGGGACCCACAGGCTGTTCAGAAGGTTATTAATGGAATAGCCTCCCTGTGGGAAATCAAGGATCTAGGGGAGGTTTCCCTGATTCTAGGGATTCGTGTGTATAGGGATCGCTCTAAGCGTATACTATACCTCGATTAGAGCGAGTATATAGCAAGGCTTATAGAGCGGTTCAGGCTAGGGGAAGCTAAGCCTATGAACCTCCCTGTGAACGACCGGAATACCCTAATTACAGGGCAACCGGGTGAAGTTTAGGCTGATTAGAGCCTATATTAGGAGGCTATAGGCTGTACTACGTGGGTTTCAAAGGGCTCTCGCCCTAATATTACCTATACAGTAGGGCAGCTTAGCCAGTACTATAGCGAGCCTACAGTTCGGCACTAGAATGCTATTCTACGGGTAATGCGATACCTGAAAGGTACTATAGACTATAGTATCTCGTATAGTATCGGGAAAGCTGAAAGCCCGAACCTTTAGGGCTTTAGTAATGTAGATTATGCGGGTGATATAGTAGACAGACGCTCCACTATAGGGCACCTATACCTCCTTAATAGGGGACCTATCACCTGGTCCTCTATTAAACAGCGCTATGTGGCCACCTCTACCACTGAATCGGAGTATATTAGCCTATCAGAGGCTAGTAAACAGGGATAGTGGATCAGGGCTCTCCTTAGGGAGCTACAGAGGGCTCAGTACCTAGGTACTAACCTTTCAGCCCCTATATTCAGTGATAATTAGGGCTGTATAGCTCTTGCAAGAGACCCTATAGTATATAGTCGTACGAAGCACATTGACGTCCGCTACCACTATATTAGGGAGCTAGTAGCCTTCAATAAGGTTACTGTGGAGTATATCCCTACTAAGGAAATGGTAGCTGATATGCTTACTAAGCCCCTGTCGCTTACAGGGCTTAGGCGCTATATAGGGGGGTTGTTTGCACTATGATTCTGGAATTACAGGCTATTTTCTAGATACTAAGGCCCTAGGGGCCTAGTACAGTAAGTAAAAGCGATGCTTATGGAGTTATTGAGTTATTTCTTTAGGCTTGTTAGTAGTCTTTAGGCTTGCTTTATGGTTGTTTATAGTGGTATGTAAGGGGACTATTGAAATTAGGTGCCTGAGGCACCTAATAGAGGTCGCCCTGAACTAAGCCTTAGGGGCTTAGGGAGCCTGGGCTGAATGCTATGGGGCTGTGCACTAATTAGGCTAAATAGCTGGGAGCTTATTTACTGGTATACTATGCCCTAGGCTCACCGGGCATACTGAGGTATGCCCTGTAAGGTGGAATCGGTCCACCTAGGCATAGATATAGGCTCACTGCTTAGGGGGCCTTATGGCATGTGATTTACGGCGCTCAGGGCTATATAGCTAGGCTACATTCCACTGTAGAACAGCAGTCAATTCAGTATCGTTTATGCGGAAGCATTGCTACGCACGTGATTCCAGAATCAACATACCTGATACGCTAACACTTTCCAAGTCTCCGATCGACTGGATAGCAAAATACCAGACGGGTTATAATCATGCAATGATAAAAAGGCCCACGAGTCGTAAAAAGGCTATTTCTATTGAACCAGCACCCTCAAAACCATAGCAAGTCCATAATCACATTACCCTGCGGCGCCAGCACCTGCCCCACGACCGCAACCCTCCCCCTTTGGAGCTCCACCTACATACTACGCTACTCTCGCTCAACCCCAGAATCTACAGCATATTCAGCCTCGACAATCAAGTTGGCATGCACAAAAACCAGCACCCCCTTTGTCCTCACTGATTCGATTGACAGGAAACACAGACGACTTAATGATTTATTTTATAGAGTACTTGCTCTTAATCGAGTCATTTCCAGACCGGCGAGAGGCCATTAAAAAGGCAATACAGCTGATGAGGCGTCTTGCTTGATTGTTTGCCTGTAGATTGGAAAGCCCTTGGTTGACATAGTCCGACTAGATTATACATGTTGCTTAGAAAAAAAATTTATGAATGTGTTTTTACCCCTGTACTCAGAGAAGCCTACCAGTATTTGCTCCACCACATTCTCAGTCGCAGGTAAGCTACCATTTTTACCTCGCCGCAACAGGCTTAATGTCGCCCTCGATCAAAATTGTTTGCGGTTCAACTTCGATATCGCTAAGCCGAGCCGCTTTGAGTTTGCCTTCGTCGTGCGAGTTGCGCTCGCTCGCTGACTCATTCTGCATTTGCCTGGCATTACGGCGACGGCGCAGCAGATCGTCAACGTATCTGAAAGCTGCCAAAGATAGACCAACCGTGAGCACGGCAATGTTGATGCTAAATCCTCGGCGGTAACGTGGTCGGTCGTCCTCTCGGAAGATTTGTGCGCCGTAGATACCAGCAATGTTGGCGCCCATGATCACCCTATATTGCAAACTGGCTTAGCAATAATCTAGGCGAGCGAAAGGTGAAGACTTACATGGCCATAGCAAGCGCTCGTTCCTCCGAGTCCTCGCAAGCGAGCGACATCCATGCGATGTTAAGTGGGTGTGAGAACGTCCCAAAGGTTTGTGTCCAGACCACTCCAAAGTATCGTACTCCCCGAAGGTTAATTTCGGTGAAGATACGATTGAAGACGTAACCAAGCAGATGCATGCTCAGGCCAGCCATGACTGTCTCACCACGTTTATTGCTGTAGCAAACCATCCACATCAGCGTAGTTCTGGTATTTTCCAGGTCTTCACTATAACTCTAACTTACAAATGATCCGAAACATAACTGAAGGAGAAGGATACTGGGATCTGGAGGAAGAGACCAACGGAAGCCAGTGCGTTGCTTGTGAGGGCAGCGAAACCAAAGCCGTTGACGATTGATGGGGAGTATGTGTCGAAGGCACGCTGAGGACCGTTGTTGGATAGTGTAATCATAACGTGGACCCATAGACGCCAGTTTGAGAACTGGGAGGAGAGAAAAAGTCAGCACTAACAATAGCAAATGGCACGTGATTCGAGATTGATATTGAGGGCGACCTACAGCCTTCTTGAACGCGTCCCGGCCAAGGTGTTTCTTCTTCTGGCCTTTTATTGGGTCATCGAGTAAGACGCGGGTTTTAAGGATGTGCAGTTCCCTGTCGTTGAAAAAGGTCACGCGAGGCAGGAAGGTGCTCCGAGGCCGTTTGAACGAGTCAGGGAGCAAGAATCCGAGGACGAAACCGCTGAGAACCGTGAATGTTCCCATGATGACGAACAACCAGAACCATCCAGGCTTGCCTCCGACACCACGCATATGAAGGATACCGTATGCAAGTAGCTTCGAAGAAGCTTGACCGAATTGATTACCGAAGTAGAAAAACATGACTCGCTTTGCGGTTTCCCGTCGTGTGTACCAAGTTGAGAGGGTCCACAGTCCACCCGGAATGAAGCCCGACTCGGTCATTCCTAGGAGGAATCGGCTCGCGATGAAAGAGCTATAACTGTTTTGGAAAGCTTGGAAGGTGCTGACGACACCGAAGAGGAAGAGCTGGAGAGTGAGCCACTTTCCTGGGCCGACTCGGTAGAGGATCATGTTGGAAGGGATTTCGAAAAGCACGATACCCAGGGAGAGCATTTGCTGGCCGACGTTGAATTGGTTTTGGGTGATGCCGACATCTTTCATGAAGTTGTCTGTGATGGCGTTGGCGATGTTACCTCGGTCAAGTTCTGTGATGCAATGAATTAGAATTACTTCTACAGGTGGACGTTGATGTTCGACTTACGCAAGCAGAAGAATCCGAGAGTGAGGAGTGGCATTATGATGAAATCCAACCTGTATAACGGATTTGTGTTAGTCGACATCCTCTTAAGCCTGTTGATACGTGCACGCTCACTTCCGCTTCGCCTTGGCCTCCTCATCTTTCGTCCAGTCACGATGCAGTGTAAGGGCCTCCTCATCATCCCTAGGAGGAGGGTATTCGTCGGGATTCGCGGATTTGATGTCGAAAGTTGACATGGTTGCTGACTAATGGTTGTGGCTGTGGTTCCACTTGAGGAAGCTCCAATTGAGCCGGATAGCTGGCTGTCCTTATAAACCTCCCAGAGTGTCGCCAAATTGTATCCTCTGATAGCATGGTCTGGTCTGGAGTGTCTGGGCGATATGGTGACATGTATTGATCTGAGCACGCAATCGTCGACCACCGTACATTGATACAATGATTGGGCATCTTGGAATTGTGCCCAGCGGCGGCTTGCATGCCCAGCATCTTGGGAGCTTCTCGCGGCAGTCTCAGAGCGGGTGTGCCGTGGACACTGGGCAAGACAGCTGACTGTTGAGATTGACTGCCGGACAAGCACAGATGGGTACCCGGCAAGTATATATATCTATCTATCACGATAAGACCCGGAAGAACGTATCTCCGCCATTTATTCTCCTATGTGACCGATAGCACTTACTTTCCTATGTCTAAGAATGGGAATAGCTTCATCTACACCCTGTCGGGCAGGTGTGCCCTAGGTGTCCTGCTTCCGACAGCTCCTACTTTGGACATATTAGCCACCGTCCAGCTGGGAAACCACCCTGTCTACCTGCAGCAAGTGCCTTGCACATGAATGAAAAGCCCGTCGGTTCTGGGGTCGCTGCAGCTCGACTTAGAGCGCAAATGGGCTCCAATCCCGAGCTGTCGGCATGGAACGTGGGATCGAATGGATTTCCGGATCCCCTCAGAAGGAGTCGTTGTTCGACTCCGGGGACTTGGCGCTGATTTTAGATCAAGGAGCCCTGCCACGAAACCTCCTTGGCCACGGGTGTTTCCGTGTTTCCGCGGTTCCGTAGGGTCCAGGAGCACCGGAAGGTCGATTGAGAATATGTTGTGGAAGGCGACAGTTTGGCATCTAATGACATGATGCAGCCATAAGGCGGGAAGGTCGATCGTCGATAGGTTAAAGTCGATGCTGCCAAGTAGTGAAATTCAGAGAGGTGTTGGCCAACAAATCGGGCTATTTCGGCCTTAGTCAAAGAGTCTGTGCTCCTAGCGGGCACAAAATCATACTTCAGCACCACGATACTGGACGAGTAGGCCGTAGCAGGCCCAATAGTTCACTAGCGGCTCCGGAAAACCTGGGGTATCTACTGTAGCTAATCAGTTTCTTCAAATTTGCCGATCTTGCATTCCCAACCTTCCCAGTGCTGCACTTTCATCGCAAGTTGGATATAGCTATATTATTAGTATCTCTTAGTATTAGCTAGAGAAGTAAACTAATAAGAAGTGATTCGGACAATAATGCAGCGAGTCGCTGTCTGATCAAGAGTGAGTGATGCTCAAATTCCTGATCACATATCTTCATTCTACGTCAACGTCTCTACATAAACCAACTCTTAATCACATCCCCCTACAATGTTACATAATCTTCCCCAAACTCCCATACCAATCTAGTTAAAATTGCTTCAACCACTCCGACAGTCACGATTTGCCCGCTTTATTCAGTGGTAGATCGGGTGAAATTTGAGGTAATGAGTTTTCAGAGACACCTTCATCGACAAGAATAGGACGGAGATCCTTCCAGGGAATATTATCCACCATTTCCGTAGCTGTCTCAACGAGCTGCTGATATGTCGGCATCGGCAGAGGATTCCCTGTGGTGTCGTTCAATGGATTCTCAGCCACATCCAGATCGGGCAGCTTGCTCGCCAGGACTTCGATCCTCTTCGCCCTCCTCTGCTCCTTTAATTTGTCATTTTTTTTGATCATATTCGGGGTGTTCTTCTTAACCGGGTTCTTCGGCGTTTTAACCTCAACCTTCCTGCGCTTACCGTTAACGATTTCCGTCCGCATCTCAGTCGTGTATTCTATCTCTTCTTCTGGCTCTTCGCCGTCATGAGTCTTCCTTCTCTGTTTCTCTCTCCTAGGAGATGTCAGAATAGAAAGGGTAAATACGCACGAGAGACCTTACCTTTCTTCGGCAGCTTCTGCGTTAAGGCACAGTAGGCATCTTCTGTTCATCGTAAAAAACCAGTCCGGATGTTTGGGACAGGTTCTGTTGTGGGTGATACAGAAATTTTGAGGTCCGATTCTGCAGGCGGCGGGATATCCGTCGACCCTTCCATCCAATCCAGGGCAATGGTGCCATGTACCCCTCCCTACATGAGGCATTTCGACTCTCTAATTTACTAAAATATGTCTGATGTGTAATTGCATGAAATAGCGACCTCTAGAAGAGCTGGCAGGTGTACTGTTCTGTGGTTATTTTTTGTCGTTTGATTGAAATCGCGCAGAACGGGGACACAAGGTATTAGTGAGACTCACGGAAGAAAAACTCATTACAAGAAAGAAAAGGTTGTGAGTTCTTTGTTCTGCTGCATGCGGTGTTGGGCTTGGGTTCTTGAACTTGACTTCGAACAAAGAAAGACGGAATAGGCATCAATGGCCTTGTGGAGCTCGCGAAAACGTCAATATCATTCCGGAGCTATAGTTCATCTCTGTGTACCCAGAACTGAGTGGATTGAGGTTATAATAATCGCAGTATTTGACTATCGCTTGGGAGCCCGGATCCTCCACAGCAGGATCCCGGGTTTATTTCTTTCCCAGCGCAGTCCTCTTAGTCTTTCTCTTATGCAAACCCTTCCCCTACCATTAGTGACGCATTGACCTGCCCAACTACACTTCCACCACTTGCACATTCACCAGACGACTCTTTCGCTCTGCCTAATATCCCTTCTAGGAAGGCCCTTACTCCAAACTATCTCTACCTACTCTCCCGTCTAGCCTGGCCGGTAGAAAGTATGATAGGAGGGTAATTCAAGCCTTTGAAGTTCCGAATACCAGTAGCTTTGCCGAGTTTTCGTGGGGGCTTTGTAGTAATCGAAATCGATGATATATCTCTTTAAAGCCCTGAGTGGAAGAATCCCAGCCATACAAGCCAGTTCCCGGTGTAATTTTGAGGTGACCCTTGTCGTATCGAAACTATATACAACCTCGCAGGGAAGATAAACAAATGCTTTTGGTCCTTCCAATGCCCTTGATATCACAAGCCATTCCACCACCATGTTCTATCCATCTCAAAGCTCCCCCTCAGAGAATCACCACTTAATGCACTCGTACTCCCAATAAGCACCTCATACGTATCCCTCTCCGCAACCCACCTATTCTTTGCCTCATCCCAAAAGCTCACCGCATACTTAATTTCTACATCAAGAATAACCTCTTTCTTCTCGCCCGGTTCCAAAAACACTTTGGTAAACCCCTTTAATTCTTTCTCGGGTCTGCGGATCGATGGGTTTCGTTGCGCAATATACAGTTGTACCACTTCTGCGCCTGTAACGGTTCCTGTATTGGTAATTAAGCAGGAGGTTTTCAAGATGCCTGTTTTGTCGTCTTTGGAGATGTGGAGGTCGGAGAGCGCGAATGTGGTGTAGCTAAGCCCATGGCCAAAGGGGAAGAGTACGTCGAGTTCTAGAGCTTCGTAGTAGCGGTATCCAACGTAGATATCTTCGCCATACAAGGTCCGCCCTCGCTCACACTTGTAGTGCAGATAGGTGGGATTATCCTTGAGGCGCTTAGGGAAAGTCAGAGGTAGTTTCCCGCTGGGGTTGATATCGCCGAAAAGAATACCTGCGATGGCGTTGCCGCATTCGTTACCGCCATACCAGGCTTGGAGGACTGCAGGGACGTTGTGGATCCAGGGCATCTCGATGGGGCTGCCGGCTTGTAAGACAACAACGGTGTTTGGGTTGCATTTCGCAACTCTCGAGATCAGAGTATCGAGATGACCAGGGAGGAACATGTCCTGACGATCGTTCCCTTCTCCTTCCCAGTCCGCCTGCAAATATTTCAGTACTGTGGAGGGGTTGACCCAAGATAACATGAACTTACGTTCAATCCACAGCAAATGACGACCTGCTCAGCATCCCTCGCCAACGCAACCGCCCTGTCGATCTCCTCCATCGGGTCGATTTTAAAAGCACCACCAAGACGAACCCCGCCACCACCAAATCGTACAACGCCACCAGCACCAATTGTACTCGTTGCCGCACTCCCAAATTCGACTTTAACATGATAGGTCTGATGCTTCTTAACTTGGACAACTCCAATCTCTTCTACCGTCCCACACCCAAAGAATACCGTTCCTTGCCTTTGTGCCGTCGCATTATCAACCACCAAAACCCCATCCACAAACAGTCTCCCCGTCCCATAAACACACAGCCCAAACTCAAACTCGCCGTCCATCTCAGGCGCCATAAATCCCTCAATATCCGCATACCAAAGCCCAGTTGTGTCTTGCGGGCATAGATAATCGAAGAGAAACATATCCGTCTTCCTTACGATCTTGTAATCCACACGCTTTCGGGAGGGGGTGGAAGGGGGGTCCAGGTAGGCGCTAAAGGAGACACCGGACTTCCCTTCTAAGCTTTTGAGCATGTTACCGAGGAGGGGAAGCTCTTTGTGGGAGTAGGCGCCGACTGTATACTTGAGGTCCGAACAGCCTAGTTTCGAGACAATCCCATCGAATGGACTGACTGCATAATATGGCTCCAGAGCAGATGATCCGCCACCACAAAAGGTTGATACCTTGGCGTTGGGTCCAATGACCACGGTCTATTCCGATTAGTCCTCTGATCGTGATATCTCAATGCTGGTAATGCACTCACTTGCTTTGTTTTCGATAATGGTAGAAGTTGGTTGTTGTTCTTCAATAGGACGATGCTGTCGCTTGCGAGCTTACGGAGGAGAGCACCGATTTCATGGGTGTTAAGTTCAATCTCTTCAGCTCTCTCTTTGATCCCGGATGGGGCGCAGCGATCGACCAGCTTCAACATTGCCCTCGCACGCTCGTCTAAAGTGTCGAGGGAGATCTTGCCGCTCGAGATTGCATGACCCAATGCGTTGCCTCTGAATCGTGTGGGTCCTGGCATTTCCAGGTCTAGACCCGTGTTGATTGCTTCGGATGTCGAGTACGTGCCAAACCTATGTTTACGTTAGATACAAGGGAAGGGAGAATATATGAAAAGCTTGTGAAGGTGTCCATACCAGTCACTGACGATAACCCCGTCCCATTTCCACTCATCCCTAAGAACATCTTGCAAAAGCCCCTTGCTCTCGCTCGCGTGCGTACCATTAACCTTGTTATACGAAGTCATGAACATCTTGGGATTCGCATCCCTCGCAACAATTTGGAAAGGGAGGAGATAAATTTCACGCAAAGCTCGCTGCGTGAGTTGCGCATCGTATAGTGATCGCTGGTGTTCCTGGTCATTACAGACAAAGTGCTTAATACATCCCGCAACGCCCTCACTCTGCAACCCTGAAGTCAAAGCGGCAGCTGCCAGACCAGCGAGAACTGGATCTTCGGATATCGATTCGAAGCCGCGCCCACCTAGCGGTCCTCGCTGCATGTTGATACATGGACCAAGGATCACGTGGGCTCCTTTAGCTTTTGCTTCGTCGCTCATTAATTTGCCAGCTCTGAAGAGGAGGTCCCGATCCCAGGTTGCCCCAAGACCCGTTCCACAAGGCAGTACCTTTATCTCAGTCAGTATAGAGTGACATGGGACGAGGATACTGACTTACTGCCCCGGGTGTTCCACAGAAGTTTCGTTGGCCGCGAACGCCGTTTGGTCCATCAGATAATCGTAATGATGGTACCCCATACTGTGGAAATGATTTCGTATGCCAGAAGTCGACACCTGTCACTGTTCAGATATGTGGTCAAGAGCAGAGGTAATATCATTGACCTGATAAAAGTTCTACCTTTTCCCTCGTCGTCAGTTTCGACAGAACATCTTCAACATCAATCGAGGCCATTTTCTTTGTTTTGTGATTTTTTTTAGTAACATTCAAACTGCAATTAACATTGACAATTAGATTTTGATGTCCTAGTAAGTGATTCTACCAGGAAAGTCATTAAACGGCCTTGCAGGAGTGTTACGGAAGTTTAGTCAAAGGGCAAACACTAAGGTAGTGGAGGTCCGGTATTCCGCGGGGCTCCATCTTCTCGGGAAATCGCCAATGAAAGCCTGGCTTTGCCCCACCGACTGCCAGAATTCGCAGATCTACGATCCACAATTCCGCGGCCGGGGGGATGAGTTTACTCTGAACCCACTCCCACTTCCTTCAATAGTTCTTCCAGGATTACTCTGGCTTTCGCAAAGTCCAGTGACTCCATTTCCCAGTACTTCAGGGTCGAGATGTGTTTGAGAATCACCTGTTTCCACCCCAGAGGAACCTCTAAATGGCCACATTTGACTGCGGCAATGATTCGAAACGCCGCAGATGTCCCTAAGACAATTAATTGTTAGACATTCTCCATTTGCACGTAATTATCACGATAGGCTTACCGCTGCGAAGAGCATACCAAGTCCCGTGGTGTCGATGCCGGTGCGCAACGCTCTCTATAACACAAAAGGATAATTCAAGAGAGTCGTGTACAAAACCTCGAATCAATCTCTGATTGGGATCATCTGCCGGCTGATATACAGCATAGAATAGAAATGGCCGACATATCCAGGACCGAATCTCGACAACTCTCGCCCGGATAACGTAGGGGAGTTCTCCTTCAGGACGGATTCTGAGGTCTTGTTGGTCATATCGAAGGGAATCTGGCAATCTGTCTACCCTACAAAGATCTTCAGCCGGACTACCTTGAAATGATCAGAATTCTCGATGCATTTCATACCTCTGCTTTATTTCAATTTCAAACTTCTTTGCGACATTGATTATGGCTGGAATTGGAACATTCAACCACGAGGAAGAATCTTCTTTGAAAAAGGTGTTCAGAATACGGTTTCCAATACGACGAAGTGCAATCTCGGTTAAGTAGTAGAACCAACTTTCGCTGTATGAGGCCAGAGACTCTTGTCGACGTGAGTATGGTGTTGAGACAGCAGGTGAGGAAGAATCGCCTGAGGATTCCCCGGGACCAAGCCTCGCCTCCGTTGCCGGTGAAGAAACCTCCGGTGGGTTTGGAAAAAGATGAGGATACTCAATGGTGCCGAGTGCTGAGACAGGTAGTGGAAGCTCTCCTCGCATTTCACTACACTTGTTAGAATAGTTTAGCGTGCAGAGGATCAGGTTCTAGAAGTATGCGAGACTTACCATTCTGACTTGAAACACGACCAGTAAAGGCACTGTTCCAGCCGAATTGTTCGTTCATTTGTGAGTGGCTCACGAGATTGTAGGCACATGTGGCACAACGTAGAAGCTTGGTAGAAGTTATTCCAGGCTTGGAGTGGCTGCATAACATACATGAGGTAGACCCCCGAGAAGAAGTAGCAGTGAGCAGTCATTATTGACGGGAGAAGGAGCCCAATGCGCTTCCGAGCAAGATTGTAGTATGCTTCTGCATGGCGCAAGTTTTGGCAGTCTTGCTTTACAGAGGTTGTTTCATGGGGGTCAGCCGAGTCTGCTGGTCTGAAATCCTTCGACTGGAAAGATTGGACAAGGCAGCCCAGAGAACACGTAAGATACTATTACGATTGTCAATAAATTTCTATCATAATTTGGAATGAAAGAATTAGAAGTCTTGCAAATTTTGAGCAGCAGAAAATCGAGAGCACTGGGAAAAGAGATCGGGTGTATATTCAAAGCTTAAACACATTTAGATAAATGGAGTTTTGGACATACAACTAAACAAGTTTTCGAATCCCATTGGGGACCATTTTCTGCAACATTTCGAGCGTAGAGACGCAATGAATCTGGATGCAGAATTGGATTTTTAATATGGACCCCCGCGAGGAAGTCTTCAATCAGCCCCTCAATTTCTTCTTCTTGGACGCCGAAACTACCATGAGAAGAGCGCCCCCCATTTGATTTCCACGAGCTTCTACAAGGACCATCTGTCGGTCCTTGGTCAGCCGAAGCTTCCGAGGATAAAACAAAACTTTCATCGAGGCAATTAGCAGGATACTCTGCTTCGAATATCGGCCATTGGAGGATCTTGCCGGGACTTGTCCGGCAAGCTGGGATATGTAAATACTCAGATGATGACAGACCATCTTGATCATTCGTAGAATATTGCGAGGCTGTATGCTGATCTCCTGTGCAATGGTTTGCTTCCCCATCTGGGGCATGGTTATGCCCTACAGGATCCGGGGATATCCCATTCCACATGCTCTCATCCTGTATTTGTTCTTGAACAACAGATAGAAAGGTATCAGATCCCTGCTGATGCTGCCCACTCACAGGGCCAGGCACGAGGTGGGTGTTCAGAGTGTTAATGATCTGATTCAGACGTTCCAGCATTATCAAGCTGGCAGGGTCAAAGCTACGCCGGTCAAATCAGAACAGTCACGTGGCTTCGGGCTACTTAGTACTTACGAAGAATGATCCAGGCTGTCTTCAAAGACGCAGTGTGCTCCGATCTGACTGCATGCCCCACATATTGGGCGTACATTGTTGCATTTCGTCTTTCTCGTCCGGCAGAGCTGGCAGGCTCTGACAGCTCTCTTCCTGGGATACGACATCCCCGACCTCGTGGTTTCGGTTCTCGGCCGTTTCGTGCTATGGCGGTCAGCCTCAAGGGATGTTGGTTTGTCGAAAATATTATCCCTCAGAGTCTTCGGGCCCTCAAGCCGAACTTGCGACCGCTCGATGATGTCTGGGTTATTGGCAACTCCGGGACTAGCATTGTGTACGTAGTCCTGACCCAACTCATCCGCGTGGTTGATCCGCCATTGAATATTGTCATCCATGGCGCCCGCGCCAGCCTGAGAGGATCAACGCCCGCCTCACACCTTCAACGAAAAGTAAGCACTTTGTGCCTGTTCGGCGCTACGGGGCTGCCTGGGGCTGGCGTTGGGGCTGGATGTAGCGCACTGCGAGAAAGATGATAGATTTTGGCTTCGCTCAGTGCCGGACATGGAAGTTGATGAACCTGCGGAGGGGCGGGGAGGGGAGGACGAGGGGAGAGGAGTGGAGAGCACATGGTGAGGTGGGTACTCATTGCGTAGGCCGTGGTCAGATGTCAGGGTAATACAGCAGCCAAGCGCTATCACGCCCCGTAAGGTTTCTGCTTTAGTGCTAGAAGCCCCTATAATTATAGGATTCGAGCCTAAGTCTCCAAACATGATCTCGCGTATTTACACGGACTTTGCCCCGGCGTAAAACTCGTTAGACTAGCCTATAAAGACCCATGGTTTTAGTGATTCCTCCCTGTTCAACAGGGGCGTACAAGGCTCATCCCCTGTATTACTGTACCCAGACATTTGACCGTGGTCTTCGTTGCGAGTCAGGTCGCTGCCACCAACGCGGCCCACTAATAAACTTTCTGTACAGGATCGGGCATATTACCCTCCGTACTACGTAGACTCGACCCTCGACCTCGACTCGTCTCCCGAATCCCGAACCCAGCAACCCAACATCCCTGCATCCCCAAACCCCGCCCACTGAGACAATGATCACGACCAAGATCAATACTTATCAGGATCACGCCGGGGAGTGCCGGGATAACAAGGCCCTGGGACTGCCAGCGCCGAAGAAGCCCCGTAAGCCTCCCACGTCCTAATCACAATCGTTAGAGTTAGAATACCGTCCGTATTGGGGATCGTCGCGGAGTTCTGGGACGAGTCGGGTATTTCGCTTTTGGGCTCCCCGGCTTGATACTCTATCTATCCTTGAGATGGACTTCCCTTTGTACTTTGCAGTCCCAGATGTTTGGAGCAGCGAACGCTAGATAGAGCTAGAGTTAATCTCTCCAATTTTCGCATTTGCGCATATATTTTGGACGGTCAAGCGCAATCAATCGAAACGGCCAACTTCTCCATTCTTGAGCAAAAGACGTTCTCATACGCCCATCGAATTCCCAAAGATGACTACTTTAAAAGCCTGTCTCTAAATTACACAGAACTTGAGATCTACAGCTTTGCAATGGGCTCTACTGAACCAATTTTGCAGAAAGTCTTAGGCGTGGGCATTATCGGATGCGGGGAGGTCTGCCAAACGGTTCATCTTCCTACACTCGGCCATCTGTCAGATTACTTTCAAGTCACCTATCTTTGCGATGTGTCCTCAGATGCGCTTCAACATTGTAAGAAGAAGGTAGCCAGACAGGAACCAGAAACCACGCGTGATGTGGCAACTCTTTGCGCCTCACCCAGTGTCGACGTCGTATTCATCACCAATTCCAATGAGTATCACGCAGCCCACGCAATCATTGCCTTACAACATAACAAACATGTTCTACTAGAGAAACCAGCTTCGATAACCATCCGGGATGCAGACGCCATAGTCGCAGCAGAATCGAAGTCCCGTGGGAAAGTCTTTGTGGGATATATGAGGCGATATGCAGCAGCGTTTGTCGATGCGATTGAAGAGATCGGGGGTGTCGAAAAGATTCTCTATGCTCGCGTTAGGGGTACTTTTTCTTTCTCGCCATATTGTTGAACAGTTACAGATACTGACATTAAATAGATATCATTGGACCCAATCATATCTTCGTTGACCAATCTGGCACCTTCCCTAAGAAATTTTCAGATTTCGCACCCGCAGACACCGAAGACATCGCCAACCGGAACACAGAACTTCTGACGCAGGCTCTGGAAGTTGAGTGTGGCGTGGAACAGTCAGATAGATCAAAGCGATTCTGGCGCATCTTAGGAGGACTTGGAAGCCACGATTTGTCTGCCATGAGAGAAGCACTCGGAATGCCCACATCCGTCAAGGGTGTCTCTTACAACTTTCCTTTTTGGAAGTAAGTCCAAACACCTCAACCCACTTATTTCTCATAATGTTGCCAATATTTAGCTGACTGATGCTTAGTGTTTTATTTCAATACCCTGGGTTTGCAGTGTCGTACGAATCTGGGATGGATCAAGTTCCGCGGTTTGACGCACACATCGAAATGTACAGTGCGAAAAAAACAGTCAGAGTACAATATGATACACCTTATGTCAAGGGCCTTCCAACTACGCTTCACATTTGTGAGAGTGTTAACGGCACATACAAAGAATCCATGATCAGAAGGACATACGAAGACCCTTACACATTGGAGATTATGGAGCTGTACAAGATGATAGTGGAGGGGAAACAGATCAAGACAACAGCTGCTGATGCAAAGAAGGATTTGGAAATTTTTGGCATGATTATGAGGGCCGGTTTCCCGGTGCTGGACACTTCGAAGATCAAGAGCAATGGAGATGCCGTACAGAATGGTTATTAATTTGGGCCATGAAGGTCGGAGGCTAGCAAAGTAAATACCCATCTAATTGACAATTTTATCTTCAAGAGAGCCTTTTATTACGGATTTGATGACCTGCGAACCGAAAAGTGGCCTGGATACCCCAAGATGAAGGCGATGCTTCAAGCAAATGCACCTCCACAATCAGAGACCATTGAGTTCCTTGACATTGTTGTGAGAGGCGGTGGGATTAATCGAGTATCGACTCCCTATGTCTCCTTGTCTAACGGACCACTTGCCGGGAATGTCTGGAAGTGAGATTTCAAAAATTCCACTGTTACGAAGTACGAGTCATTGCGAAAGCTTCTTGACCCCGGACCCATGATTCCTCGTCTGGAGGAGTGGCGGGGATTGCCGGGTTTGGCGTAGTTGAGGGAAGCTAGCGCTGTGGCAAACATTTTCGCCCAGTAACATCCCCTGTGCACCAAACATCACCCCTCTTGCTCCGCACCCTGTTCTCCGCATTGCGCGAAATAGGGTGTTCCCCGGAATCGACTCCTGACATCTTGTGGAGCTGGAAATGTTCTCTATATAAGAATGCCAATGAATCCAGCTCCCAGATGTGTTCGAACAAGTCATCTATCCTCATCTCTGTTCTCCCTTCCCACAACATCTACATCTACCCGACCGCCGGGATTGCCAATACGCCCCAATTTCTTCACCATGGGTGCAACCCGAGGAGCTACACACGCAGTCGGAGCTGACTTAGCTGCCGTAGGTTTTCTAGTCCTTTTTCAATGCGGAGTTCCTTTCGAAGTATTTCCTTCGCTAACAAACTCCTTAGGTGCTCCCTCCAAATGCCAAGCCTTGGTACAAAACTCCGTACCTACTGAAACTCAACATCCTCTTGTTCATGTGCATGTTGTCTTCCAGTACCATTGGTTACGACAACTCTATGATGAACGGGTTGCAAGCGCTGGCTCCGTGGCAGACATTTATGCGGCACCCCAAAGGCGCATATCTCGGTCTGATAAACGCCACTCAAGCCATTGGAGGTTTTGCGGCTTTCCCTCTCATGTCCGTCGTTGCTCAGAAGTACGGCCGCAAAAAGTGCCTCTATCTTGGCTTCCTTCTCATTACAATCGGAACAGCACTTCAGACCGGCGCCACCAATCGCGAGATGTTCATCGTCTCCCGCGTTTTTGTAGGTCTAAGTTCCGCTTTCTTCGGTGCGGTACCTATGCTTGTGGGTGAGGTAGCCTATCCCACCCATCGGGGGATCATCACTGCCATGTTCTTCCCACTTTACTATGTGGGCTCTCTCCTGTCCGCATGGACAACTTTCGGGACGCGAAACATGAAGAGCGACTGGTCCTGGCGGATTCCATCTATCCTTCAGGTCGGAGTACCGGTGGTGACTGTTGCCTTCGTCATCCTTGCACCAGAATCCCCACGCTGGCTCGTTGCAGCAGGCCGCAACGATGAAGCTCGTGCTTTGTTAACCACGTACCATGCTGGAGGTGACGAGTCATCCCCGCTGGTCGCGTTCGAGATGGCGGAGATTCAAGAAACCCTGCGGCTTGAAAAACAATTCAAGAAGGAAGCTAGTTACCTAGACATGTTCCGAACAAAAGGCAACCGCCATCGTCTCTTCATCTCGGTGACTCTCGGGGTGTTCGCACAATGGAACGGAGTCGGCATTATCTCCTATTACCTGGTCTCAGTGTTGAAGACAGTCGGAATCGCATCACCTACCCAACAAACCCTGATAAACGGGTTTCTACAGCTATGGAATCTCATTGCCGCAGTGACTGCCGCAGGACTTGTCGACAAACTTGGTCGACGGTTCCTATTTATCACTTCGTCGGTTGGGATGCTCGTTTGCTACATCATTATGACCGGCCTCGCCGGCCGCTACGCGCAAACTCATCACGCAAGCGTCGGTATTGCAGTCGTTCCCATGCTCTTTCTCTACTATGGCTTTTACGACATTGCCTTCACACCGCTTATCGCTGCTTACCCTGTCGAGATATGGCCATACGAGCTTCGCTCGCGCGGTGTGGTTGTTACACATGCATCAACCTATGCTGCATTGTTCTTCAACCTCTTCACTAACCCGATTGCCTTGGCAGCTCTTGCATGGAAATACTACATTGTTTATGTGGTTATCCTGATCATTATCAGTTTGACTGTCTTCTTTGCGTACCCGGAGACGAGAGGTCATACTCTGGAGGAAATTGCTGTGGTATTTGATGGTCCTGGTGCACACGTGGTAATGCCAGAGAAGATTTTGGAGGCTGTCGAGCAGCAGGTGATGGAGAAGAAGACGGAAATCCAGATTGAACATGTCCGTGAGTAGTGGATACGTATCAGCAATCAATAGAGAGAAGGATCGGAGTGATGAGTTCCAGATATTTCTGTAAATGGAAGAAGTATATATTTCTGGCCGCGTAAAGCATTTTACATTCATTGACTTAGCTTGAACTGTCAGCTAGAAGAACAAAACTAGAGGACCCACAAGCGAAAATCGCCGCTAGGAACAAGTCTTCCGAATAAACCAACGGAGCTATTTCAGGTACGAGGAGTCTGGGGAGTACCGGGCTTCTTTCCCGGGCAAGGGTCTCATACTAGCTGCGTGGTTTCGGGCAGCCCCAGGTCATTGGTCAGGGAAGTATTTCAAAGAAACCCACCCCACCCTTCAAACAGGAATGCCCGGAACCATTGTTTCCTTCTCCGCAAATCCGCTTCAAATACACAACCTAGTGCATGCAGTTCCAGAATTTTCATAAAAGCCGAGTCCTTTCTCGTTTCCACGATTGAACTTGGCTGAATTCTTGTGTAGAGGTGGTTTTTTAAACAATACCACAATCAATTCTTAATTTCTTCACTCAAAAGTATGGAATCAAGAGAGCTTCCAGTTCTTAGATGGGGGATTGTGGGCAAGTTTGATATACTTTCAATGATTATCTAAGGGTCTAACACACCACCTTCAGGGTGCGGACTCATCTCTTCCTGGTTCGTAGCAGACCTGGTTCTCCCTCGGCCTGAAGCACCAACAAACCATGTAATTCAGGCGCTTGGGTCGTCCAGTGTCTCGAAGGGCCACAGTTTCGCAGAGAAGCACTGTCCATCTCAACATCCCTCTATCTATGCCTCCTACGAAGATGTCTATAATGACCCCGAGGTCGATATCGTCTATGTCGGAACACCACATGTTTTCCACTTGCAGAATGCACTGGGAGCCATAAAGGGCGGAAAACATGTCCTTGTTGAGAAACCAATGACGATAAATGCGAGAGATGCAGAGATATTGATTTCTGCGGCGAAAGAGAAAGGAGTGTTTCTCATGGAAGGTGCGCTCAATTATATTCCAGCAACACTGAGCCTCTCAAATCTCACGTTTGGAAAAATAATAATCGTGTCTTCATCCAGCACTCTGGACACGCTTCAACCCCCTCGTGGCTCATCTCCAAAGACTGCTCCACAAAGAACGCATCCTCGGTCCCTTGCGCCGAGTCTTCATAGACTTCTCCCTGCACATGCCCTTCTCCTCTCTCCCAACAACTTCCCGCGCCGTAGATCCATCCCTCGGCGCCGGCGCTCTCCTCGATATAGGAATCTACACTCTCACGTGGGCAGCCCTGATACTAGATTCTCATCCCGACCACATCGCAGCCGGCTCGCCACCCCCCTCGATGGCCTCATCAATGTCGTTAAGCAACGGTGTCGATGAGACTACAGCCATATTATTGAATTATAAGGACTTAGGATGTCAAGCAATTTGCACATGCACTTATACCTCTCCTGGAAAAAAGGAATTCTGTCGTATTGAAGGAGAGAAGGGTGAGATTGTCATTGGGGCTCCGATTGCGGCAAGCAGCCCCGGCTGGTTGGAGGTCAGGGTTAGCGGGAGAGAGGAGAGGATTGATGTTGAGAGGGTGGAAGGAGCGAAGGGCTTTTATTTTGAGGCCGATGCGGTGGCGGAGGATTTGAAGGCTGGAAGATTGGAAAATGATGTGTGCCCATTGGGGGAGAGTTTGAGAGTTCTAGGATTGATGGATTTGGTGAGGAAGATGAATAAGTTGAAGTATCCGCAGGATGAGGACTAAGGTTACTTTAAGAGCGATTCGAGTTTGCTGCCTGTTACTCATTCACAGCAATATATCCATTTCTTAGTGAAATCGGCATTTGTTCAGTGAATGGAGCAAATTCTAAGCCCCTTTCCAATTCTAGAAAGATTGGTTGAGAATGTAATCTCTCTGGAGCAATTACTGACTCCTTGTTTACCTAGATATTAACTTTGTGACATTCGTGTCCCATACTATATGTGGAATGTTCTGCGTTACGAGGGATATTGTTTTAGGAGAATAGGGATAGAACTATTTCATCCACGGATACGGGGTTTTGAATTGAGCATCAAGAACTAGAGGAGGGTATTAAGATTTGAAGGAGGATAAGAATGTGAAAAGAGAAGTACTTTATAACAAGCTTTAACTTGCTATTATTTTACTATATACTATTAATACTAGACTTAATAAGAATAATTAATCTCTAGTATTATTATATACTTATAGCAGAATTATATAGTATTATTATTATTATTATTAACTAAAGAATAAGAAATAATTTAAGTATTAAACGCTTTAATAAGAAGAAAAAATGCAATTGAATTATATAATTCTTATAACATTTTTAGTGTAATTTCACATAAGTAATATAAGTAATATAATATTTATAAGCTAATTAAAAATTACTATTTTATATAATTATATTTACTTTACTTTTCTCTTTATATTTTATACTTGTTGTCCTAAATTTCCCCATAAGCATTCCATGCATATTCCTTTGGCAATGCGGCCGCATCACACACGTCTGTCAGGTAACTAGAGGCAACTCAAGTAATGGAAGCAACCGAGGAGAGGCAACGGATATAGGCAATACTAGTCGGGTTACTAGGTCGAAAGCGGAACCGTAACACCAACAACAGACTTTCATACAACAGCCTTGAATTGTTACTTCTTGACTTTGTTATACATAATTCCAATTTGTTTCATAAAGTATCACACAAACGCTTTGACCAGCCTAGGAGAACACCTAAAAGTATGTCTGTATGTAATGTATGTCCTTATCCTAGATGTATTCTCGAGAAGTGAATATTCCCCGGTTAAGTAATACCCAATCCTTTTCATTTGAGCAACTAATCAAAACTTTATAGGATACTTTTTTCTCAGCCTCTCCCCGTACCAACTCAAAAGAAAGGGCACCGGAGCCAGTACCAACGCTATAGAACCGAGCAGGCTGTTTCCCCACCCCAAGCCCAGTTTATTATAAAGTGGTTCTCCTGCTAGAGGTAGCACTGCACCAAAGACGCACCTCAAAACAGTTGAAGCTGCAAGGGCAGACGCTGCATAAACAGTGTAGGCATCGACAAGATAAGTTTGGAGCGGCATCTGTGCAGTTTCGTATGAGTCAGCCAATTCAGCAACGGAAATTTCCCGCGGATGGACGAGAAAGGAGGGAACTGAGCAAAGACGTACCATGATGAGCAGCAGTCCCGCACCAATCAAAGTGCTGCAGGTGATAGGTATCATAAAGTGTAGGTTGAACTCTGCAGTCCAACCATAGAGGAACAGCCCAATAGGGGTAAGAAGACTTGACCACACCATAAGCGGCAGCCGATACTCTGGTTTCTTTTCTCCATCTCCTTTTGCAGAGAGAGAGAGAAGTATCTTGTCACTAAACAATGCCGACCCAAAAACACCGACGAGGAAGCCGACTCCAAGACCCAGGTATGTAAGACCAACATTTCCCGTTGAGATATTGTATTGACCTGTGAAGACGCCCGGGAAGGTCGTCACAAGAAGATACTAGGAGTTCAAGGAGTTTCATTAGTAAGTATGTCTGGGTTTGAATAGACGGCTACAAATAAATCTCTTACCACATAGCCGAATGCAAGTGCTAAGTGTGCTGACAAAAGAAAGATAACGGGGCTTGTAAACAGCATTTTCAGTGGTCGGACTAAGCCATTCTTCAAGAGCTCCGAAGGTGGAAGTTTGCTTGCCAATACTGAGACGTATCGATCGCTCCTTTCTTGCTTGTTTTTTAGAACAGCTCTTCGGCGTAATAGTGTCGGTGCATGGGTCTCCTTGAGAAACAATATGCATAGAATACTAGTGAATCCGCCCTGAAACGAAGATATTAACATGCATGTATACCAGTGGTAAATACTCAACCGAACGTACCAGTATTACGAGACACCAAAATGTTGACTAAACAAAAGGATTAGGATCTATAACCGCCCACCGATAGCATCATGCGATGAATTTTTATTACTTACCCTCCAGCCTAGAGCTTCCGTAAAGAATCCACCTACAATTGGACCGAGGACCGGTCCCAGAAGGCCCCCAATGAGGTATATCGCTATAACTTTCCCTCGTTTCTCAACTGATACCAAATCTGCAATCGTTCCTCCGCCGATAGCTAAAGGCGCAGCTCCTGCACATCCAGCAATGAAACGAAACAGCATGAGGGACTCAAGATTCGGGGCAAGGGCACAACCTATATTGGCGAAGAAAAAACCTGCGTTGGAGACGTGATACAACTTCACTCGGCCGTACAGCTCTGATAAAGGGGCGAGCATACTATATAAGCTGTTAGGTTGGATGTGTTATATCAGACGAGTTTGAGAATCTTAACAGTGGTCCAATTGCATATCCCAAGACAAAAATTGAAACCACAAAGGATCCCACGGCTCTGCTACTATTTTTGAACTCTGTCATGAGTTGGGGTACTCCAGGGGCGCACATTGCTGATGCAATTGATCTATTGTAGGCCGTTAGTAAAGTATTCAGGACTGGAGAGTAGTTCACTTACGCTACAAATGCGATGGTACTAACAAGAGCTACATTAATCCACATCCATTGAGGGGAGAAGTTCATGGGGTTCTCTGGGTCGTCCGTGCCATTCCAATTGACCAGGAAAGGGTCTTGATCTGAATAAGTCTCCACCACGTTGCTCTTTGTCTTCTCTATCTCGCCGGGAGTATCATAAAAATCTCCAAGCTCGGGAATATTGAACTTTCTTGTCATCTGTTTTAGAGCACCTGCAAATTCGTGATAGAGATCGCTATTTGCAATTCTTGCTTGAGGGGGTATTGGCGATTGCTTGAGTTGGTAGTCGTTGATTTTCCCTGCATTGTCTAATAGAAAGATAACCGGTCTTCCCAATCTGTTGTCCCGATCCATAGCTTCCAAGCTGGCAAAACAGGAGCCTTTGAAACACTACTATACAGGTTGAAAGAATGACAAAAGTTGAGACGATAAAAGTCACAAAAGTATAAAGACAACAATAACTGATATTCGGTGGAGGAGATCTAGGTTTACAGTAAAGGAATAACGAAGGGAAAAAATGAACAAGGAAAAAATGAATAAAATAATTCTGAAGAAATGTCGAGATGTAGTACGTTTTGTGTAGACAATTTGATTGACTTTCGGTGTTGCCAAGGGTTGGTCTGAGATTGTGTCTGGCTGGTTTGGTTGCTGTTTTACTTCGTACAGTGAAACCTCGCTACAAGGATACTCAATATAAGGATATCCTCAAATAAGGATACATCTGCCGGCCCCGCAGGGATTAATTTGCTGTGTGTCACACCTCGTTATAAGGATACCTCGGTATATGCTTAGTTCTTGGGGACAATTTCGGTATTCTTATATCGAGGTTTCACTATATAAAGTGAAGGCCTGTGCTTCCTATAGGAGTCTCATATTAACAGGGGCAAGAGTAGCCAAATTCCGAAGTTCTATTAGTCTATATCCCCTAGTTGTAGTAGAACGTTCGAGAGGTGCACAGATATAGCTAGAATATAGATTAAGTATTTGCAACATGTACAAAGTATACAACTTCAAATGTACCTGATGTTTTGGTGCCTAACTCGCGTGGCGTTAATCCTCAGCAATACAACATGGGTCCCCTGGAAGCGTCGTCCTCCTGAACTTACCTACAACTTTCCGAATCGTGACCGACCCACCCAGTGTGTCAAATGATTAGATTAGATTGGATTCATGGGCATTAATCTAGTCCAATCAAAGGATTTCGCCATCAACCATATTCTAATCGAATCTAATTAGATTAATTGATTATTAATTTAAGTAAATGGAGCACGTGATTGGACTTGTGACAGCGCACATGACATCGGAGGGTCAGAAGCCGAGGTGAGGCAAAAGTGAGGTTTAGTCTAGCCGCACCGGGAGCGCACTTTACTGCACTAAGTAAGTAAAGCATTTAAAACCTCGGTTTTTTAGTTCTTCTTACCTCTTTATAAATAACCTGAGAGCTTGCTTTTCCTTTAGACCACTCTTTTTATAAGCAGGAAATTAGTAGCAAAGATATAGGTATAAATAATTGTTATTAGTTTCAGGATATTTAAATGCAGTTAGAAACTTTCCTTGCAGTGTCTCTTTCTTGTGCTTGTATGATTGTAATGTGTGAGTGTGATATCTTAAGAATTCAATTACTACTGATTTTATTTGTTTACTTCTACTGAGTGAGTTCAAGAACACTAACATCAAACGCTTTACTTACTTTTATTATAACCATATCACCTTCAATTTGGAGAGAGCTGTATTTATCTTCATTTGTCTACTTCTCCGCTCCCATGTAGCCAAATTGAAACTACTGAATCCCTCAGTTAATGAACATTAATTAAATTATTTGGTACTGCAGTTATCTTCGCCACATGCGACTTTGCATGCCCACTAAAGCTTCGCAAATTCTTCATCAAATCAAGGCAAGAAAAAAGACAGAACTCGCTTTTGGAGGATACTTGCTTTCTCTAATAAATGAGAAAACCTCTGTAGTTTCCGTCAAAAGTGATTGCTGCATAGGCAAGTATTGCAAGGATTACGGCAGAGGGTCATTGAGAGTATAATTGTTTATTGTATTGAAATATGTGGAAGCTCTGTGTCTAAGGATTTTGTGTGTCTGAGTAAAGCTCTGACGCGCTAGTAGCAGCAAGGGGCTCCGTCCTAAAGTTGACTAACACCACGCGACTGAAACATAAAATATCCCAGCAACAACAAGCATTGTTGCAAGCTTGGCAACGGGGTAGGCTCGATTCGGTTCGGCCCTTGGAAGCGAGGCAGCTCAGGGGCACGCTCTCTCAACAGCACAGCCTCTGCATATCTTGGTGTTCAATAGGTCCCAAACCCAAACCAAAGAAGATGAAATATAATTGTTTTGCAATAATCATACATAGTAATAAACTAAGTAGTATCATCGACCAGCTCATTTTTGTAAACCTCAGTATACTCGTTCATCACTCCAGAAGAAGTTAGCTTGAGCATCAAAAATTGGGAATTTGGGAGACTAGGGAAAAGGGGAAGCACGTACGATTTGGTTTGAGGAATAGTGAAGCAATCAAGGCTATTGTGCCTAGAGCAATAATCAGGATAAAGATTGTTTGTGGAAAATAGCCAACGGTCGCGCCATAGATAGTATTCATGGCTGTGGGTGTGAACAACCGAGCTCCTGCATGAAGCATGACACAGGCGCTTAAAACCTCTCCGCTTCTGTCGCTGGTGACATGATTGACGAGGCCCGCTTGTAGAGCAGGTCCATTGACGATGCCCAAAGACGACACAATACCCGAGAGGATGTAGACAGATCCCGTCCATGAAAGAGAGTATCCTAGAAAACCTAGTAGCTCGGCGGCTATGGCACCTTGGATCAATCTCACGTCGAATAGTTCAAACACCTTGACCGATTTTCCAGGGTACTTACTCTCCTTGAGCCATATGACAAAAGGTAAGAGTAGTAACAAGACCATCAATCGACTACACCAACGAGTTAGGTGACTGTATAATGGAATGTTGGATAAGACTCACCAGAATCCTAAAAGACCGCGATATATGCTTTGCCAAAGTATGTCCCAATTAAACATCTTCCTTGAAAAGAGCAATAAAATTGGGGCAGCACCCATGGCAATGACTCCAAGTATTGTAGATATTGCGGCAAGTGAGACCAAATTGATCCGCAGTGCTTTCGTAGATCCTGGACCCGTTGGCCAGAGAATTGCCAACGGTGCCCATACCTTCCACCAAGGTCTGTCAAGAGCACGGGTTGTTTGGAACTGTTTTCGAGTGACCAGCTTTTCGCTCGACCAGGACTCCGGGATAAGAAACCGTATGTAAACGAGCGTAGTAAAGTGTATTCCTACCGCGGTGTAGAGAACCGTCATGATCGAACCCGAAGTTTCCAGTAGAGTTGCGCTCGCAAATGGTCCTAGTGCCATTCCAACGGACGCACAAGCAGTCAAATAGCTTCAAGTCAATATCAATTAGCCAGTGAGGAAATTAAGTGCAATTTCAATTTCTGGCGAACCTGAAACCAGCTTTCCTCTTGTCAGGCTGCAGGCAGTCTGCTGAGTAGGCATACATTATTACAGTCGCAGCTGAAAGTCCTCCACAGAGACTTTCCAGGAATGAACCGAGCAAGAACCAGTTGTAATGAAGCAAAAGAGGGTTCATGGCCATGAAGATTGTAAGAAGTTCGTCCATGAAGAATCCGCATGTTGTAAAAGCTAACAATTTCACACGACCATATCGATCTGAAAGCGCTCCAAGCCTCGGGACAACGATGAGACTCAAAATTCCGCCGATGAGAGCATCGAGGGTAAAGAGATTGGCCGCGCGTGATTGAATAGCAGGTATATCGCACAAAGGATTCTCGGTGCCTATCAAAGAGAACAGGTCAAAACGAGGGGAATCCGGTGCGTCTATGCTTGCGTAGTGCCGGACGCAAATGGTATTGAGGACCAAGTTGAACTTTGGCACGTTAAGGCCGCTGGCGATGAATGAAAGGAGAACGAAAGGAGGGAACAGGAATAATATCTACGCATGGTCAACTTATTAGTTTATCTATCACGAAGTACAAGAAGTTGGTTCCAATCTCACAGAGGGAATTTTCCACCACGGTGATTTTAGGTAGCTCCGCAAAAAATGAGTTGAATCTTCCTCTTGCTTCAATTCCTCGCCCATCAAGATTTTCATCCCTTCTTCATCTTCTTCTTCGGAACTGGCGTCATGACTTTCTCTCGTCTTTGGCGAAAGATCTACCATTAGATGTTCTTGCTGGGTTTTCGTCTGTAGAAATTGGGAGTGGCCAAAGCTCTCGTCCATCAATCAACAACTTGGTTGATCGACGAGAATTCGAGAATTCGGAGTAGCACGCGAGTTCTGTCAACAGGGGATACGAATCTTCCTGCAGAAGTGACAGAACTCATCTGACTCGCTATTGCATATACCATAGCATTAGACAAACTTTAATAAAGTAAGTCTTGGCACCATGAGGCCATTAGGCTAATCGTATATCACCTCCCCCATTCGATTTTCTGGTGGGAATAAATTCGGACGTCGGATCTCGGACGCGCGTTGGTAAACCTGCAGTCTTTAAGATTTGCGCTCATGAGTCGGAGGCTGCATTAGCGTACCTGGAGTAAACACAGGGATAGGTTTGGTGGACCAAGTTGGCATGTTTAGTAGGCTGCACTAATGCAGACTCAGCCAGACTCACGGGCGACATGAGAATGCGGCATTCATTATTACTTGCGGAAAAATAATATCTCAAAACGGCGAGGGGGGTAATAGAGCTTAGTTTACTCGTAAAGTGACGTGGTTTATTATGTACGTCGCCTCTTTTCCCTATCCCACTGATTCTCGAATACAATTAATCAGCCCGACAAATGAATTTAATTAAAACTACTCGGAATCTAGTGGGGATGTAAGAAAATCTATAGAAGGCCGTAGTCGCCTATCACTTAGAGTAACTTGAAATTCTCAAAGATAACAGAATCACTTGAACTCAAAGTACTTCGACTTTTGAATGTATTCCGCTATCACACTGACTAGAAAGTTTTTTTCTATCTAATAGTCAACCTTGCCCACGTCAGCCTTTCCAAGATCCCGTGAATCGACCTTGCCCACGTCAGCCTTTCCAAGATTCCTTGAATCGACCTTGCCCACGTCAGCCTTTCCGAGGCCACGACGATAGCCAACCTTGCCAATATCAGCCTTTCCAAGATCCCGTGAATCAACCTTGCCGACATCAGCCTTTCCGAGGTCACGACGATAGCCAACCTTGCCAATATCAGCCTTTCCAAGATCCCGTGAATCAACCTTGCCGACATCAGCCTTTCCAAGGTCACGGCTTTCCAATGGCAAGGCCAAGGAAGTGTAAGCCAAGATGGCAATGGCTACAGCGGAGGTGATCTTCATAATTTTAGTTTGTTGGAAGAGGTTGGTTGGTTTGTAGAAAATATTGATGGTTTGATCTTGTGAAGGTATGATAGTAGAGGATGAGCTTGACCAACAAATACTGGCAGGAGAGAGTGCCGTTTATATAGAGTTCCTACGCTAAACAATATGACCATGAGTTCTCTCCCCGGGTATAATTGAATTGGATTATTGCCATTCTTCCTGCAATTCAGCTATTACTTTGATCACCCGACTAAGCTTTACTTCGATTTGTAAGTATGGGCTGTTCAAAGATTGAAATCCTTACGAGCCGAATCGCGTGCTGTGCACGTCGATATTGATTTGAGGTAGAGCTTATGCATCATTATGGGGCTGGCACATTATTCCACTTTGCATGTATGTCCTCGGTTCTACGTCTTGACGTATAAACTTTATTTCACTGGATCACGTATGGACTCCGGTCGGTTGTACATTATATTCCGCCACAAAGTGACTCTCACCGCCGGATCTGTAAGACCACATTCCTCCTTGTCTCTCTAGATCCGAGTTCCGAGGAACAAGCCATGTCTTGCTACCCCGCCCTAAATACTTCGTAGCGCGGCAAGGGTACAACCAGGTTGCGTGTATGCCAAAACGGCCGTGCTAGCCTTGACCACGCTACGTTTTATTTAGGGCGGGGCGAACGGGTAATAGTCGTCATGGTTCGCTCCGACATGTCCATGTTATGTACGTTCCAAGAATTAGCCTAGCCCATGTGCTAACATAATTGCATTGCCTTACTGCGCCAATGGCTGGTATTCTTGCAGCTAGGCATATCACCTGCCACAAAGCTAAGTATATCACTTGAGTAATATAGTTCGATGTTGGACTCAAGAATAAAGTCAGACTTATTTTTGTGGATAAGAAGCTCAGCAACATTTCAGTCCTCCGCAAAGATTTTTTTGATATCGAGGCTTACTCGAATCACCAATTCCCAAACGAAACTACAATGGGCTATTCAAACTTTAACTCAAAGGTGGTGGAGGATGTGTCCATGGAAAACCCCATTGACATGCCCGTGGTCGATTTCGAAGCTATGGTGAATGGGTCTCCGGAGGAGCGCACAAAACAAATGGACGTGTTGGATCAAGGCTTCATGACTTACGGGTTCGTGTACTTGTCGAACTCCAGCATTCCTCAAGAAATGGTTGACGAGGCTTTCGAATGGGTAAGTCACAACAAGATAAGTAAACCTGGTCATCTCAGCTAAAGTTGAACTAGTCGAAACGTCTCTTTGCTCTTCCAGTTGATGTGAAATTGAAGGCCAAGCATCCGGCTTATGAAACACCCTACAGCCACCGTGGCTACGCTCCTCAAGGAGTTGGACGCACTACCCAGTTGCTTTTTGATGCAGACGAGATCGAAAAGGCACAGAAAGCTAGTGCAGAGATTAAGGAGACGTTTGAATTGGGCAACGGCGCGAATAGTGAGCTGGTACCCAACAACTGGGTTCCTGAGGCCGACCTACCTGGCTTCCGCGCATTCCACGAGCGGTGGTGGATTGAGTGCAAAAATCAAGCGGAGAGCCTGCTCAAGTGCCTTGGAGAGGCGCTGAACCTCGAAGATAAGGACCTTCTCTGCAAATTTGAGTCTCAAAACGACGCTCACATGAGTCTCATGCACTACCCAGAAATTTCTGTCGAACCGCTCCATTCGGGCAAACAGAAGCGATTGAACGCACACTCGGATTACGGCTGTCTGACAATGCTGTTTCAAGGCAAAGTAGGAGGACTCGAGGTGCACGACGGTGAAGCCTATAAGCCCCTCGTTCCCAAGCACGGCACCGTCATTCTCAACGTTGGTGACATGCTTGAGCGCCAGACAAACGGTCGCTGGAAGAGTTCCCTCCACCGCGTCGTCGCGCCGCGCGAGATCATGATGCAGGAAAGCTACGATCCCAAAGGCACTGTGATCGATAGATTTAGTATCGTCTACTTTTCCCAACCAAATGCAGACGTCATTATCGATACCTTACCTGGCTGCCAGGAGCCAGGAAAGTGGAAGCCAAACATGATCGGCGATTGGGATGAGAAGATTACGTCCTACGACTGGCTTCACAAGAGATATACTGCAGAGTTCCATTAGATGGGGTGCTAAAGTGAGAGTCCGGAAATCCGAGCTTGGATGGCTGTATGTAGTTAGGCTTGGACTAGACATCAAAACAATTGCAGCTTTTACCCAACATCGGTTTTTGAGTGTTTCAAGACCTTAGTGGGTAACAAAAGTGGCACACGTACCTCACGAGCTTGTGGAAACGAGAAAAAGTATCGCCACTACACTAACACGCTGAAGTTTAATAAGCTGTATCTACCTAGAGTGTGCACAATTGTCATTTTGACTCTTTGCTCCTATAGAACGCTTGAGATGACCTTCGTTGCTAGGTTAGTAGTCTGCCCCGACTGTACTGGCAAATGGCATGATACTCTGTGATTTCCCATCAGGGTAGCTCTGTAGTCCCTGAATTTGAAAGCGCATATGTCAGGCAAGCCTTGTGCAGCGTTATCACATCGCCTAAACTCTTGCTATCGGTGTATCAAGAGTTGGGGGAGGAGGATGAAGCTGCAGTTGTCGATTCCGAATCGGACTAGGGTTACTTCTTGGGCTGGACGTCTACTGCATGTCTTGAGTCAGGGAGTGCATTATTATTCACGGAAGCTTGCAGTCTGTATGCTGTCATAACGAGTAATGGTCAATCTTGCATGTTAGCTGCACATCTTGACTCAGTTTACGAAAGTAAAAGGAGCATCTACAAAGATTCTATAACATCTTATCATTACCGGAACTATATGGGTACTTGAAGTAGCTCTGCAGTCTTCAAGGCGAGGACTGTAGCGCCAATTTTACAGGTCAGCTGCATCTGGTATGAATGTGTCTAAAGGTAATACGTATATGAGATCGTTTTTCAAATTTGTTCCTGCGGGGGACATCACACTCCACCTTAAATACTTTGGCTTGGACGTGAAGTCTACTCTGTAGCTATCACTTCCTCCAGCGCTCCTAGAATTTTCGAGCAGTAGCGAATAACAACCAAATTGCACATAGACACTCTTTCTCTTTTCTAAAGGGTCTGTCATTATTCATCTGACAATTGCTTATTCCCAAACCAATTCTCTCGCCACCACCAAATCCTTCGGCATTCCTTCTCATAATGGGCAAAACGAATGTGGACAGACCAAATTCACCTGGAGAACGGCTTTTGAACTCCTTTGAGGGGGAATCGTTCGATAGCGACTCTATTGCTGTCTGGAAGGAGAAATCTCCTTGGTATCGCTTGGGTCACCTCACGATACGGTGGACCGCAGGAGTCACTGTCCTCGTCCTTGCCTCAATAGTGTTGATGCAGTCCATCCAACTTTCCAAACATCATCTTGCCACTGTCACCGGCTTTGAACCCGGGCTATCTGGAAGATGCGGAAAGAACTCTACCGAAGCGATCGCCCGCGGATGTGTTTTCGATTACATGAACTTCAGCTGGCAACCACCAGAGTGCTACGATACCGAACTCGACAAGAAGCATTCGGATAAGATGAGAAAGGAGCGTCCGGTGCAGTGGTGGGCAGATGCCAATCTCACTCAGCCGATACCGGATGACGCGAATGTGCTCAAGATGTACACTGAAGTGTGGACGGAGCGAAGGTTTCATTACAAGCACTGCATGTATGGATGGGAAAGCCTGCACCTGAGCTATGAGGATGGTCGTCCAATTCCCGATTTAATGACTCACCATCATTCAGTACATTGCGCCATGGTCTTAGATAGAGCTATTAGAGAGGATGATGGCACGGAGATGTTGGTCGAGCATGCAGTCACCTGGTACTCAGCGTGTATTTGGCCTAGAGTATAATGTTGCTATCTATGTCAGGATGAACTCCGCTATTCGTTCGCGTGCACTACGCTTAATTCATCGTTCTTGATTATCACAGCAGCGCCGGCTGGCTGAAGTTCAACAAGTTTTTACAAAAGTGGTCACGTCAACGATGTAGAATTGCGAAAGGTTCGCAAGTTCCTTGGGCTGTTAAGGACAATCATCTTTGCTATCAAGTTTCTCAATGCACATATAGAAGACCAAAACGCAGTGCATAACGCCTCAACTTTTATAATTCTCTAGCCGTCAAATGAGAGCTTATAAATCCCCTTGTTTGTTTCTCTATGATACAGAGGTGTTTATTGACCAGGGTCACAACAATTTGCGAAATACTAGAAGATGGGGATATGACTTCGAAGATTCCTCCTTGGTTCATGTTAGCCGACACAGGGCAATTTGTCAACCGAATGCGAAAACATCAAAACTCGAATAGAATACAGTTTATAGCGCCACGTTAACTCAGGTTAAGAATTTAGAGATAAAGTTGGAACATAACAAATTAACGTAATACCAGGAGAGAGGGGCAGAAAGAACGGCGCAGAGTTTCTTGGCTTACCCCAAATCGCATGTGGCAAGTGGACGCGAAAACATCGAGATCCGAGATCCGGGATCCGGGATCCGAGATCCGAATAGAATTCAGCCTACGCGGGAAAATGGCTCGTATTAAGCTTTTGACTGCCTGTGGATATGTTTTCCGACGGACTGGATTTACCCAACTAAAATGGTGGGATAAAACACAAAATCTATGGGGTAGGAAAACACCAGCCGAGAAAGAAACCTTACAGTGAGGGGTTTGTTTGGTCTCTTTTCTCTTAAACAGAACCTTGGTCGTGTCCCAAGCGGGGTGGGTCCCTTGTTCCCCCGAGCGTTATTTTGCTGAGTTTTTATGGTATTATCGGTCTATTGTAAATGCATGACTTATGTACCAAAGACTAGTAAGTCGCGCTTCATAATTGAGATCAAATCCAATTTACATTATCTTTATACAAATGGAAGCATGTTTAGCACTTAGCGCTATAATTTACTAGCAGAAAGTATAAATTAAAGGCTATGAAAAGTAAAATTATCCACATGAGCAGTCACTCATGCGCCATAGGAAGAAGTTTATTATCACACATATATAAGTAAAGGTCATTGTTACTTCTTATTAATCATCCTCCTTTTGACAGCTCGGACAAGATCACTTGCCCTCGGCCTCTCTCTATTGCATCATCATGGCCATTACTGCCCCTGCTCCAATGAAGACTTTCACCGAACGCGCTGCAGCACAGAATCTGAATGAGACTGAGATTCTCAACTCCAACAATGCAGCTGGTCCGTTTCCTCCGCCCGAATCTGATGTTGTCCTTGCTGGTGGTGGTATCCATGGTCTCATTTACGCCATTCACGCATCCAAGCACAAGCCAGACAAAATCAAGATCTCAGTTATCGAGAAGAATGCCAAGCCTGGTTACAAAATTGGCGAGAGCACTCTTCCTCTCTTTTCTATGTGGTGCAAGATGTATGGTCTCACATCAGAATATATGTTGCGTATCTTTGGCCTCAAGGACGGACTTTGCTTCTTCTATCTTGATCGGGAAAAACAAGAAGAGTACACAGACTTTATAATTGGCGGCACACCAGGTGTCTTTTTAAGCGGTTACCAAGTCGAACGGCCAATTAGTGAGCTTCTGTTCACCCTCCTTGCCCAACGGAATGGCGTCAATGTGTATCATGGAAGAGAGGTGGACTTCAAAACCACCAAGGTTCAGGGTGGTCTTGAAAAAAAAAAGCAAAATTGAAATTGCCAAAGGCAAACACGATGGAAAGCCAACCACAACTATTGACTCTTCACTCTTGGTTGATGCGACCGGTCGTTTTCGTCAAGTGGCTTCTAAAAATGCCTCTCTTCACCGCTTCGAAGGCTGGAACTACGACGCGTTTTGGGCCTATTTCACTTGCCCAAAGGATGAGAGTAACATCAAATTCCGCTTCTACGAGGGCTCTAACACTAATCACATTTGCTTCCCAGAAGGATGGATCTGGGTCATTCGTTTGCTCTCCTGGGAAGGCAACCCAATTGCCAGACTAATGGACATGCTTTCGTATTTGCTCGATCTTGCCGAGGCTGGTGTTACAGGGGACCAAGTTCCGAGTACAGATGAACTTGCCACGATGTTTGAACTCAAATACCAATGGGTAATGAGCATTGGCTTTGCTGTACGAAACGACATCAAGTACCCCGAAGATATGTCTCTATATGGAACGGGGGAAGCTGAGCGGAGGTTCAACTACTTCGTTGAAAAGTATTCTCTTATTAAAGAGTTTATGACAAACTTTGGGCTTATTGAGAACCATTATGGCCCAAACACAACTTGGTTCATCCGCAAGTCCCTAACCTACCAGTCTCCTGTTGTCTCCGGTCCAGGTTGGCTTGCTATTGGTGATGCGTGTGGTTTCACCAATCCATTATTTTCCCCTGGCATCAATGCTAGCATGTCTACCTCTACTTTCGCCGCCGAGCTCATGCACAAAGCATTTGAGGTAGCACAGAATGCTCTCAACCCAGAGGCTGCTGAGCTCTCAATTCGGACGACACTGGCTCCTTTCGATGACTTTGCCAAGCGTCTGATTCCAGCACTCAATCAGATGAATCGTTTCAACTACTGTTGCTTCCGTGATCCAAGGCTTGGAGCTCAAATTTCAGGTGTTTGGCAAAATCTTGCGAGTACCATTGCAGGCTTCGGGCTCATGCAGAAGAAATCCACAGTCAAGAAATTCACATTGACGCCAGAGACTTTCCTTCCATACGCTCTTAATTGGGCCTACGGATCTATGGTTCCAGAGTTCGGCGAAGTTGCGCGTAAAGTCATTAGGCTTATTGCACCTATTCCTTTGGAAGAAAGTATACCCGATGACATTGTTCGCGAATGTATTGAGTTTACAGATTGCATCAAGGCGGCAGTTATTGACTCAGGCCGCTGTGACGTACGATTCGCTGGTATGTTCCGCACATTCGACAATCGCCTTAATTATACGGTAGAGAAGACAACAAAGGACGATATGGCACACCAATGTTCTTCTTGTGCCTCCTGGTTTCTCAGGCATCCTGAGTGGAAGAAGTGCTATTCCTGTGGTAAGAAGCGGTCAGATGCGGAGGCTACTATTATTTGGAACCCTCCCTTGACTGAAGAACTTCTTTATTAGATTGACGCTTTGTGCAGGAAAAAAACAGCGGGAATATAGTGCAGGCCAGGAGGATGCTGAAACTTTTCTTGAGTAGTTAGCACTCATGTACAGGACTTATGATTGCTGCAAGTGTTCACAGATGAATCGAAAAGGAGAGGCATTCCTAAATGTAAAAATTGCAATTCGAGCTATCCAGAAAATTCACCAGATTCAAGATCATGTCTGGATCTGAATATTTACAGTTTAACGGCTCGCAACTAGAGAGGGTAATCGTGACGAATTTCGACACTTGAAGATTTTCTCTGGGCGCTAATCTTATGGTAAGATTCAATCCTATTGCAGAATGAGCCGTGAACAGTATAACTTGGTCTTTACTAGAGATAAAAATTGTAGGAATTGTAGGATATACACAAATGACTATAGCTACTAGCGAATTGAAAGAAAAACACTACCCTCACCTTCCCTACCGAGTCCCATAGCGGGCCACTCGATAAAACTCGAAATTTTGAAAAGTAGAAATTAAAAAATATCGAAAAATCGTTTTTTTAAATATCAGTAACCTAAGTAGTAAGAAATAGCTCTTCTAGTATATCTAAAAAAAATTAATTATTTTTTAATAATTAAAAGTACTAAAAAGGTTTCTTAAAGATATAAAATAAGTAATTTAATAATTAAGATATAACCCTAATAAATTTAATAATAAGCTAATTATTATTAAAAACTAGAGCTAGGGCTACTTTTCCTAAGCTTACTTATATCAGCCACATATCGAATAGTAAGGTATAGTCTTGAAAAGTGGAGTAATCTAAGCCTGAACTTCTGTCCGTGTTGTGATTTACAAATAACAGGAGTGATTCACAAAAGTTGGGATCAACCCTCTCTTTTCTAGTATTTTAACCCTAATTAACTACTAAACCTTTTCTTCTATAAACAACTAAAACCTTCTTATACGACCCTTTCTTCCTCTATCTCATATCATTAAGAGATCCCTCAGACCAAGACATCTTCTCGCTTACCACTTCCAAGTCCGATATTCAGCATGTCTACCATTCCAACATCGCAAGTTCAAGGCCCTACCGACCAGTCTCTCTCTTATTAGCATATCAGCGGCGGGGCTAGCGGACTGTCCCAAGACCTCGGTAAGTTATTTTTAACTGTACGATATTTGCTAACCATAATAACTGTCATAGATCGCTCCTCATGTGACTCATGCTGATCATGATACTATCCTCGATCTGCCCTTCCGATGCAATGCGAAGCTCAGCATATACCGCGCTGATAACCCTTCGGTTAGAAGATCGATTTACGATTTCGAAGTCTTCGGTTCTCTCTTGATATACTCTCGGTAAGGCAGATCCCTCTATATCGTACTATATATTAACTTAGTAGAGGGGGAAAGACCACGAAAACAATGCCTGCTCAAAATGCAAGGCCGGGTATGGAATATACGATGGTTGTATAGCTTTGGGCGGCTGGTATGGAAACGCATGTGCTAATTGCAAGCGGCAAGAGAGAGGCTTCGAGTGTACAATGAAGGATACCGACAAAGTCAAGCTTCAGAGATCCTCCAGCACCAAAAGCTGAAAAGATCGTTACTAGTGGGGGATAGAAAAATACAAAGCCAAAGTCATATAAGAATAGCGATGGGCGAGAAACTAAGTAAAAGAAAGGAGGTAATTAAGGGGGCGGAAGCGGCATAGCTACAGCTGGTGGAAATTGGGTAATAAAATCTTATATAATAAGGGGTTTGATACAGAACTTGGTAATATAGAATTAAGGAAAAAATACCCGACTTCAGGAAATCTAGCGCAGCTTTTTACTACAATGAAAAGCGTTGACATTCTGAATAAGCTACTAACTCGTACGTTAAAACTAAACTTAAGTAGAAAACAGAAGCCAGAAAATGGGCTCAAAATTAACAAGTAAAAAGCCAAGGAGTTGAATAACCGTCGCTAGATGTTGTTGTAATGTAATATCTGTTACAAAAATATGAAATAAACCCTCCTGCACTTGTTTCTTTCAAGGCACCTTTCAGTCTTGATTCAATCCACGATTCAATGATTGTTTATCAGACCTCATACGATGGATCCGTAGTGAAGAGTTTGGCTCTGGTCGACTAAGATGCCCAGGATAATCAACTGCAATTATCGATCCAGAAGGTGATGGCTGGCGAGAACGGGGTAGGCGACGAGCAACTGGCGTAAAGTTAATGTGGCAGCTCTTTCCAACTACCAGGCTTTCAAAATTAGTCGAGCTCGATGGTGCCGAGGCTTGTAGTGGGGGGTTGAAGTGTCAGACTTGCTCTGTCGAGTGCCTCTACCATGGCGGTCTCCGTCTCAGGAGAAGGAGTAGAAACGGAGCTAAAGGCTGGAGGAGTATTTTGAAGGTCTTCTTTTGAATCGATGGGTTCCTCCTCGCGTGGTAGAGTCGAACCTTTGTGGAGTCCAAACATCATTTTGCTCATTATCCCCATCATTAACCAAGTAGATGTCAGAAAACAACCAAATGACAAAACTTAGATTTTTGAAAGGAAAATAAGCATAAGCGTGCTCATGAATATACTAGATCAAGACGCGGGCGCAGCCCAAGTCGCACTCTTTGTCTCTCCACGGGTGCTTCTCGACGTAGCCCATCTGCCTCCATGCTTTTGTGAATCCTCGTTTGCCTCTCGGATTCCACTTGTGCATGTTCTTGCTCCAAAACAGCAAGGGATTCAACACGTGCTGCCTTTAGCTCGCGCTGTTTAGCATCTTCTTGAATCTGCTCTTTAGCAATCTTCTCGTACGACGAGTAATCAACATCCAATCGAAGAAAAACGTTCCAGACACCCTTTCCTCTTATCGATAAAGTCTGGCTTTCCAAGTCCCAGATCATTCGGACTTCGGCAGGATCGACGACTAGCTGCGCCGTATTAGCTAGGGCGGTTCCCAAGCAGAATTCGAGTAAATGGGCTCTTTCAGTAAATTGAACGACCCAGTTATTGACTTTACCAGGGGAGAAGTTGACTAGTCTCATAATTATGCATGCCGTACTTGACAAACTAGTAAATGGAGAACATTTGAAGTCATCATGAGCAGTTGTACGAATGTAAAAGATAAGATTGCGGTAGACTGACGCTGGATCGCGGGAGCATCGAAGGTAGGTTTGTCATTTCGAACGAACTTCTTTATCTTGAGTCTTGACCCTTCGTCCAGTGAGACATGGTCCGTACTAGCAAGGGGGGCCTGGCTCAGGGCCAAAGGGTGACATGTGACTAATAAGTTTCTAAGCAAAGATACGTCTTTTCACCCTGAGCCAGGCCCCCCTTGCTAGTACGGACCATGTCTCACCGGACGAAGGGAGAATGGGCTGGCCCTTATGTGGCTTAGCGTCCTAAATTTCCCAAGCGTACCTAGTGTTCCCTTAGGAATGCGGCCGCGTTCCGTGCGTCTGTTATATTACTAGAAGCAATGGCAATGAGAGGCAATGTACGGAGAGGCGGAATACAGAGAGACAACGCCAGTGCGAGCTAGTCAGGAGACTAGGTCCAAACCGAAACCGCAACGGTTACTAGTTTTTATATACCCTGCTAAGGGGTATATAACTTCAATTTTGAATGGTGTGGCTGCAAATCCTACATTTTGGAAGTTTCAAAGCAGCCTCATAATTCACCCTGATTTGGCTGATGAGATCGGTACCACTAGTGGCGAACCAACATATTAAGCAAGGGGGGGAACTATGGGTTATTATGCAAAGTGATCTGAGCATCCGTGCTGCAAATCGTGATTGGCCTTGCTGTTCGCTAACTGAATAAGAGTGGCACAAGACCTTGAGATCGGCGCGGGCCTCGGAAGTTTTAAAAACATGTGAGTCTATAGGTAACGCAAATACCAAGTAAGAGTCGTTTGCAAACGGCACCTTCTTCAAGAACAAGTCAGATAACTTTTATGCCATTCCTCAAAATTGCACTCCACAACTTCTGAGAAGACAGAGGCCTGACTATGCCGACGCAGCCCCTTGTCTATTCTGCCTCCCCATATTTGGTGGCAGTGGTGGTCGCCGCTCTCATCGGGGTCATCCTCAATCTTCAAATTTGCGTCCGACTGCGTTACG
>JAJTUS010000275.1:0-51652 GCA_021399465.1 Hyaloscypha sp. PMI_1271 | reverse complement strand
ATAATATATGGAAAATTAATTCTCGCTTTTACTAGTCAATATAACCTCTAGTATATACTAATTACCCCTAAGTAAATAGAAGCTTTTAATAGAGTAGTACTAGAAATAATTAAAGAGGTAGTAAGTATTACGTATAGATATTAATAGTTATTTAAATCCCGCGCCTTCCTCTATATAGTCCCTAGGATCTCTAACTTAGATATAATCTTAGGTATATAGTAGTTACGTTTATAGGATATATGGATCTATAGCTCGAAATAGAACTATTTATCTCGTTATTAGGGACCCTAGTATAGAATAGGGTATATAATATATTAACCCCTAAGTTAAAGAAAATAGATTATATATAGGTTTTAGTAGCCTTATTCTCCTACTTAGTAAAGAGGAGTAAGAGGAGGAATATAGAAGTCTTCTTAGCTAGCTTAGCTAATATCCAGAAAGCCCTAACTCGGAAAGCGAAGACAGATCCTTATATGAAGCTCCTAGAATAGTATAAGGACTTTTTAGATATATTTAGCCTAGTGGAAGGGGAGAAGCTACTACTACTCCGGGGCTAAGGGATTAATTACTAGATTAAGCTAGAGGTAGTAGAAGGGAAGGAGCCTATAGTACTATAGGGACTACTATATAATATATCCCGGGATAAGCTCCTAGTACTATAGAAGACACTTATAGAACTATTAGATAAGGGGTTTATCTAAGTAAGCTACTCTCCTACTATAGCCCCTATTCTCTTTATACGAAAGCCTAGTAGAGGGCTATAGTTTTATATAGACTATTAGGGACTAAATAAACTTACGAAGAAGGACTATTATCTACTCCTATTAATTTATAAGATCCTTTGAAATATTGGAAAGGTAAAGTAGTTCACGAAGCTAGATGTTATAGCCGCCTTCTATAAGATCTATATTACTAAAGGAGAGGAGTAGAAGATAGCTTTCTATATATAGTATAGACTCTATAAATAGCTAGTAACCCCTTTTAGCTTAGCGAATACCCCAAGTACCTTTTAGAAGTATATTAACTAGGCCCTTAGAGACTTCCTAGATGAGTTCTACTCTATATATATAGACGATATCCTAGTCTACTCCTCGGGGTCACGAAAGGAGTACCGTGAGTATATATAAAAGGTCCTCTAGTGAATAAAAGAGGTAGGATTATAGCTTAATATTAATAAGTACGAATTTGAGGTTAAATTAATAAAGTACTTAGGGTTTATTATAGAAGCTAGGAAGGGTGTTAGTATAGACCTAGTGAAGGTTAAAGCTATCCTAAGTTAGGAGGCCCCTAAGTTAGTTAAGGGTATAAGGAGCTTCCTAGGGTTTATGAACTTCTATTAGTATTTTATTCGGGAATTCTTAGAGATTATTCGTCTATTCTCTAACCTTATATATAAGGACTAGGTATTCTTGTAGATAGACTAGGTAAAGACTACTTTCTAGAAGCTTAAGAAAATATTTATCTTAGCCCTAATACTTATCTAGTTTAATTATAACTAAGAAATTATTCTCGAAATGGATTCCTCTAGGTAGAGTATAGGCGGTATCCTTATATAAGTTAATGAGGAGGGTATCTTATAACCTTATATGTTCTTTTCGAAAAAGAATAACCCTATAGAATATAACTATAAGATCTATAATAACGAAATACTAGCGATTATTTACTACTTAGAGGAATGGGATATAGAACTAAGGAGTATATACTAATTCGAAATTCATATAGATTATAAGAACCTAGAGTACTTTATAATAGTACGGAAACTTATAGAATAGTAGATAAGGTAGTCTCTAATTCTCTCGTAATATAATTTTAAGATCTTATATATTCTAGGGAAAGATAATAAATAAGTAGATATACTCTTAAGATAGGAATAGGACTTACTTACTAGAGAAGAAGATAAACGTTAATAGTTAAGGATATTATAATTATTGAAACTAGAGACCCTTAGTAACCTCCCTAAGGATATAATCCTTATAGTACCGGTATAAGTGAGATAATAGATTAAGAAGAAGCCTATTCTAGTCTCGGAGCCTAGTTTAGAAGATTAAGACCGGGAATATTGAGGGGAAGGATGAGATAAAGTATAGGTCCTTAAGGAGCAAGAAACTCTTCCTGAGCTAGGCTTAAGAAGCTAAAGTCCAGGAGAAGACTACCCTAGTAGGGGGTAGGTAAGGTAATAAGTAGAAAATTATACCTAAGATAAGCTTAAGAAGCTATAGTAAGATGCCCTAGAGGGGGATAAGCTATATTAGGTAATAGTCGAAGTAATATAGGAAGAGAAACGTGTTTTCTCATCTAGCTTAAAGATTAAGGTATTAATAGGGGAGTACTCGCTATCCTAGTTCAGATAACTACTATTCCGGGGGTAATAATAGGTCCTAGACTTAGAAGAGCTCTATATAGAACTAATCTAGTAGACACACGACTTGATCTAGTATAGTTACCTAGGACGGGATATTATAGGTACTCTTCTTATATAGTAATTCTTTTAGCCGAATATATTAAGGTAAGTATATTAGTTTATATGAAACTACGACGCTTACGGGAGAAATAAAGTATAGAGGGACTATTAATAGGGGTTCCTAAAGCCCCTCCCGGTCCTGAGTCGGATCTAGTAAGAGATCTCGATTAATTTTATAGTAGAGCTCCTATTAAGCAAAGGGTATACTAATATAATAGTTATTATGGACTGCCTAGGAAAGGGAGTAATACTTAAGGCTATAAGGGATATTATAGTAGAGATAGTAGTGAAGTAGTTCGCGAAGACCTACTATTATTAATATAGGCTCCTAAGGGCTATAGTATCTGACTAGGGGAAGTAGTTTATAGGAGTACTATAGGGAAGGGTATATAAGCTATTAGGGATTACTCGATGATTATCTATAGTATATTATCCCGAGATAGACGGGTCTATAGAAAGAATGAATTAGATAATTAAGACCTTCCTCTATACCTTTATAGACTATAACTAAGTAAACTAGGTAGGCCTCCTACTATATACTGAACTAGCGATTAATAACCGGGATACTACTTCTACGGGGGTTAGCCCCTTCTTTCTATCCTATAGATACTATATAGAGCTAGTCTAGCTCTAGGACAAAGTTAGTGAGGGAGGCGGAGGAGTATTACCTATTTAGATAATAGATAATATTATATGTAAGCTCCGTGATATACGAGAGTATATGTAAGCTATAATAGCGATAGCCTAATAGCTCTAGGAGGAAGTAATGAACCGGAAGAGAGATTAAGCCCTAGAGTTCAAGGTTAGGGATAAGGTATAGCTTAACCTCTAGAATATATAGATAGATAGACTAACTAAGAAGCTCGATATGAAGTATACTAAGTATATAGTAGTAGAGGCTATAGGGAGTTATAGTTTTCGGCTTAATATACCTCCGGGAATCTATAATATATTCTATAGTAAGCTCTTCTAGCTAGCTATAATAGACCCGCTACTATATTAGTCCTAGGACGACTTATAGCCATAACTATAGCTTATGGGAGACGAAGATGAGTATAAAATCGAGCGGATCCTCGACGAGAAGCACGTAAGACGGGGCCGGGGAGTCTTAAGGAAGTTACTTATGAAATAGAAGGGCTACGCCTACTCCACGTAGGAGCCGCGCTCTACACTAGAGGAGATATTAGCTTTGGAGGCTTAGGAAGAGAGTATTAGATAGAAGGAGGTTTTACCTACGTATTTATAGGGCTAGTGTTCGCGGGTAAGGAGGGGGGTAATATAATAGGTTAAGACCCGATTAATATACTTAGCTAGAGAGCCTTCGCTTAGGTTATATGACCTTGGATATATCCGAGATCATATAACATGCCCTCTTTAGTTAATAGAGTAACCCACGCGTTACTTAGGGAGCTCGGATACCTTAAGGAATATAGTTCCTGTCCTCGCTTCCTTCTTCCCTTCTCTTTTCTCCTTAGAGAATTCTATTTAGTTAATTGAACCACTAGTCTTCTTTATATAAAGGCCTAGCCCGTGACACTAGGGGGGGAAACTATTATAGTAGCTATACTAGAACCTCTACCTTTAAGTCCTTCTACTATTATTAAACCTTTAGTAAGCCTAGAAGTAATTATATGAACCCTTCTCTTCTCTTCTCCTCCTCTCTTCTCCTTTTTTTCTAATATATATTTATCTAGGATCCCCTTCTACTCGTAGACTCTAACCTAACTATAGACTAACTTACTCCGGAGGAGCCTACTATAGGTTTATCTCATTGCCCGATTTCTATCTTATTATCTTCTAATATACCTATATTAGAAGAGTAATCTCCTAGACCTTCTTTATCTTCTCTAGAGCTTAATACCTATTTACTACTATTAACCTAAGTACCCCCCCCTTCCTCTATTACTACTAATACTAAGCGTCTAAAAACACCTGCTCCCTACTAGTGCCTAGAGGTAGTTAAGCCTATTTCTCCTAAGTAATTTTATCGTATAACTCGCGTAAAACATAACTCTAAGGTTATTAACTATAAGTAATAATTAGATCTAAGCTAACTTAGTTAGATCTCATTTACTTAGCTCTTAACTAGCTAGTTTCGGAATTTTAGTTTACCTTATAGGATTAAGATTAGATAATTAAATTCTATGCGTTTTTCTATATATGAAAGCTATACTCTTAGGAATTTTTAAGTATATAAAACCCCCCTATCTACTATATAGCTAGGCTTTATTTATTAAGTCTTCCTTCTATTAGCTAGGCTATAGTTAACTAGCTTTATAGTTCTTCGTCCCCTTACTATCTTATACTCCTCCTTTAGTAGCTCCTCTATATACTTAAACTCATATTTATCTATATCCCTTACTTTATACTTAGCTCCCTTATCTTACTTCTTATAGTTACTATATACCCCGCTATAATAACCCTCTAGCTTAATATAACCTATAAAGATTCCTTACTTATTTATATACTTTTTATACGGGTTAGTAGTCTATAAGACCCCACTAAACCTGATTAGGAAAGGCAAATAGCTAGGCTAGCCAGATAACTTACTCGTATTAGATTAGAATAGCTTTAAAGACTCGACGATTATATAGTGCCTTACTAATTAGAAGGGTATTAGTGTAGTTTACGTTATAATTCCGAAACTTGGGAAGTCTTTTTAGTACTTAATTTAGGCTAATAATCTCGTTCTACTCTACTATTATCCTATAAGCCTAGAGCTAATTATATTAGCCCTATATACTATCTAGTGAGAAAAATAGCTTACCCGGGTAATAGTAACTTTAAGTTTACCCTCGTTATTAACTGGGAAGTTATCTTAATTCATGTAAGTAGCTATAGTAATTATATTAAAGGAGAGTATTAAGGAGGTAGGAGATAAAGGCGGCTAGTATAGGGCCTAAATCTGGATGGTTTTTGAATAGATTATTCCTATTTAAAATAGGATGAGAGCTTATGTAGAGGTTATATAATAATAGGAAAATAGTTATAAGAAAGAAGGTTCAAGTAGTATAAATAGGTCCTTAAATAATTGGGGCGAGGGGGTGGCTAGTATAAAGTAAATATCACATGACTTACCCTAGCCCCTAGATTTCTGTGACTATTCTACTTTTAATTAATTACTTACTTATATATACTCTATCTCTCCTCTCTCTTTACTTCTTTTCTTAATAATACTAATAAAATACCTAACTAGAATAGTGGAGTAGAGAGATTCCTATTAACTACTTTTACTAGTATAGGGATAACTAAACTTATTATTTTCTATACTAATTTTCTATATACTTTTATACTATAAAGTAGAATTAGTAGTATTATATTCTTAACCTCTATAGAAAGTTCGTATTTAATAGTAATAAGCTATGTAATAGTAAATAAAGTAGTGCTTTTATCCGGATATTTTAGTATAGAAGTATATATATATTTCTACTCCTTAGGTAAGCTAAAAGATAGGATGATTTTTTGCTATTATATATAAGCTCACTATTAATATTATCTTTATTTTAGTACCAAAAATTATAGTATATAAAGCACTAAAGGTTAGTGTTTTGGCTATAGTAGAATATTATTTTTGAGTAGTAAAATAGATATAATTTCTAGATAGTATATAATCTATATTATATAGATCCCTCCTTCTTACTATAAAGCTAATTAATGAATTACTATAGAATTCGTACGGTTCTAGTTATTAGTGGTATTTTTATATTAGCTAAGGTAAGGTGGTACGGGGTAAGGTAGGGTGAGAATTAATAGAAAATCTCTACTAATATATAGTAACTACTCCTTTTAATCTATATAAATCTCTCGTATTCCCCCTCTCCCTTCCTTTCTCTTTATCCAAATTCCGGTATATGGATAGAAAGCCTATAGGGAAGCTAGGAATAGCGAGATATTAGAGGATATATTTAAGTATAGTAAAAATTACTTAATATTCTAAGTATTAAGAGAGCGTAAAGAGGGATATAGGGGACAAAGACGACGACTAATGCCTTAGTGGAATTATATATATATTTAGTTAGTAGAGGGAAGGAGGCCCTATAGGTATAGGTATAGGTAGTGTTTATATAGTAGGAGGAGGGGGGGAGTCACGTGAATGATAGGCTTCACCTACCCACGATCTATAAACTTAAATTATTCCTAGAATTAATACTATCTACTTTACCTAATTAGGCCAAAATAACTTAAATATATCTAATAAGGCTTAGATATTACGTATTATTAATAGAATTATTAATTATTAAGTTTTGATTTTCTAATACTATATGTAATGTGCGCAATGTCAAGTGCAACGTGCAAACCGGGTTTTGGCAGGAGTATCGCTATCGGCCTCGGTACCCAGAGCAAATCATCGCATTCCTCCTCAAACTGCATAACATCCAGTCTGTCCACCTCCGTCATACTTCGTTGACGGTCAATCAGTGCTCGTGGGTAATTTTTGTCGAAGTGCATCGGTCCACTAGGGTGTTTAATATGGTGACGGAATATCTTGCTGAATCTGTCGCTGCAGAGGGCAAGGTTTGCACGTCTAGCATAGAGGTTTCGTCGCTCAGCGGGCATCGTTTCCTGTCCAAGACATTGGAAGCAATGCTGTGGGCGGTCGATGACCACGGTCTTGAGCTCACAGTCTTCTGGGTGGTGATTCCCACTGAAGAGCCAGTCAGGATGACTGTTAATGTGACCGCATTCAGCAAAGCGAAACTTGTATTGCCGACACATGGTTCAATTTTTCTCGTCTGCGCACGGAGATCTTCTACCACGTGATTTTGGTGGCGTCGGTGAGGTTCTTCCTGGGTAATGGGCTCAGGATAGTGGATGATGGAGGAAGTAGGGAGGAGGTCTGCCTTACGCTCTAGTTTGAAGACGACTTTCGCGTGTTGCTTGTCCTTATGCCTTGTTTTTCTATTTCCATCTAATTCTCAAGAGCGTTTTAAATTTGAAGGTGTCTTCAACCTTAAATATGGCGAACAAACGCATTGTTCTCTTATTCAGGATTCTGTTCTGCCCAGACTTCACAATTTACCGCTCTACCTAAGACGAGAACGCTTCTTGAGCATATCCCTCAAGCCGGGTTGCCACCCTCTACTTTAGGCCTCCGTTCCACCTGCCCCGTCAACTCTTTCATGTCACCATCCCCAATTACCGCTCTAGTAACAAACGTTCCCAAATTCATTTCTAACCCAGCCCCTTCTTGGCGAGAAGTTCTTACCAACTTTCCCCCCTTCAAGGCCTGCTCACTATTCCCCATTTTGCTATCGAGTTAGTATCGGCGTTCGTCATTGTAAAAAAGGAGCTGAGGAGCGAAGCTCTACGAGTATGGCGGTCCCAAGAAGCGTTGGGAGGTCTCGAATCGCAGCCCCCTCTCTACTTTGATTTTTTTTGATTTTTTTAAAATGAATATACGTCTAGAACATCGTACCCAATATTTTCAACATCAGCAGCAACCTTTGCAAAAGCCACAGTACGTCGGCAAGATCCGATTAATGTTTGCTCGTTTTTGGCAACCGATGTAATTGGTTTCCGTTCTTTGTATATGTGAATTATATATTCACAAAAATAGAGGGAGCGTTGAAAGTCGTGCAACGTAGGTGGGTGATAAAGTTGGCGAGCTGCTGCCGCTGGCCCGATGAGAGGTGTATGAGTATTGGATTTCGTAGAAGGGCATCTCGGGATTGGCACTAAGAATTTACCCGTAAAAAAGTATAGTTCTAAGGTGCATTTTACGTAAGCACCGAGAATATGGTTGAGTTTGATATAAGTAGCTGGACAATATGTCGTAGTTGTCATTCGAATGAACGAAGTGAGTTGTTCGAATAAGCGACTCGCTCTGCCCCACCCCGGCTTAAGGGCGTTCTATCTTTTTGCCCTGCTTTCTCCATAAATATAAAGAATGTATTGTTCTCGAATCTCTTTGTAACTGACTTTCTTTAAAACTTTGTTCTTTAGTTAAAGGTGAGAGACCAAGATTCTTAGAAAGAATAAACCTTTGTCTTATCCCAAAGACCCCGAGCGCCAAAACAAATAATTACGCACAACATTGTATCTCCCCCCCGGGGAGTATCGCCACCCAAGCTACACTTAGGGAACAGCGCTTTGACAATAGTCTCAGAATCCATTTTCAGGAGCTTCTATTTCTAAACGAACACTTACAAAAAAAGAGAAAGAGACCCAGGAAAAGAAGCACGAAATTCAGAATGTGTCAACTATATACCTTCGCCAATGCCTGCAACTACTCCTCATCAAGAGCTCCAGAGATGCCATCGGGGCTGCTGGTAGGGCGACACTCCGCTAAGAGATGTCCCTGTCAGCTTTCATTATCTGCGCGATTAAATACTGCTTTTCATAACAAGTTTTATACTTTAGGCTATATTTTTACTTGACTTTAGCTGCACATATAGGGAATAATATATACTTGGCTTTCTAATAATCGAATTATATTTCTTGACTAATAACAAACTAAAGAGAAGAGGATAAAGACTTAGTAAGGCGAAATCAATCCTACCTACCTCAAGCCGCATCTTCACCTCTAATATACGTCATCCACCACGGACTAACGACATCCTCAATTTCTGCCTGATAATTGTCCGGATCAAACAGCTTATTACAAAGCGGACAACTAACCCGCATCTCCACAAAATGCCTCGTCAAGCACCGCTTCCCAAAAACATGACCACACGGTAACTCAACTGGCCTCTCCTCTACCCTATCTTCGTCCTCCTTCGCGACAAAAGTCTCCATGCAAACCGGACATTCCCTCCCATCCCTATCCAAATCCATAACGTCAACAGGCGTGCAAAGCGTTCGCCATGGGAACTCGATTCCTGGGACAGATCCGTCATATGGGTCAATTGCAGCATTGAAGGCAAAGAATGCTTCCTCGATGCCCTCAACGTACGCCTGTTCGAGAACCCTGCCAAGGTTTTTCATCAGTCGCAGTAGGCGGAATAACTCGGCTTGACTTTTAGGAGCAGAGGTAATCCGCTGCAGCATCACGGCTTCTACATAATCCTGCATATAGCTGAGTACTTCATTGTCTGCCTTCGTGGTGCGGCCGATGAACGGTCCATCCTTGCCTTCGGGGATCGGGATGTCTCCTTCGACGAGCATCGAAGCGCGGAGACAGCTCTCCTCGATTCCGGCTTTGGCTTTGAGGAGGTTGACGGTGAAGTCGGAGAAGCGCCTGGTTGCAGTGTAAGCGAGAGGGTTGGTGCTACATTCTTGGCAGAAGTGATGGACGTCAACATCAGCTAACGTTGGAGAGTGGCAGTGTAAGAATGTGTGGCAGTAGCGGGTCTCTGTGCGGAAGTGCTGGCAGCAGTTGCCTATTGTGTATTCGCGGCACATTTTGCTCCTCTGCTTTGTCGTCCTCTGGGTTGATGCCTGCTTGGAGAATTGGCGAGAAGATTGATTGAGATTGATTTATCCAACCTTCGACAGCATTTATGCGCAGGGGACCGCTTGTTCTTCGAGGCTGTTTATTTGTCAGTAACTGAGACAGCGGTTTCATCCTTGTATTGAAAACAGGTTGTCAAGGAGGGGTGAAGTGGAATATTCAAAATGCAGGGAACACTCGTCTCTGCTGGTTAGGATGTTCAGAGGCAAGCAGCAACAATCAAATGGTACTCTTTGTCTGCTTATTTCCCAGCCGATCTAGCTACGCGCAGATATGGTGTATGACAGAAGGCACCATTCGTGCAGAGGAGAGCTACTCCCATGCAGTATAAAGGAGGGCAATGGCCAATCACAGAGCGCGAACGCATGCAAAATCAACATGATTATGATTGGATTCCATCCCTTGGATCTATGAAACCATCTGACTCGATCCCGACCATCTACGCAAACGCCATACAATGAAAAAAAAAACCACAATTCTATATGCAAATGCATCCAAGGAATTCTGAGTCTATGACACATGATCTACAGCCTCCCCATTTCCTTAACTTTCAACCTTTCGTTTCAACCACAGTGAGTGGTAAAGGAATCTAAGACTCGTCATCCGTGTCTGGCGGGTGGGGTGTTCCTTTCGGTGAGTTGAGCCTGTCATCACATTAGATTTTGAACCAACCAATATCGGAAATTGGTGTTTGGGGACCAACCATTCAATATGCCTCAGTCTTCTCCTAACCTCGCGCTCCTTCAATTCCTTCTTCGTCATCTTCTTCTTCTTCTTCGCGCGGAACGCCATATCACTTCCATTGTCCTCGGCTCCTGAGTTCACAGCAGACGCATTCGCACTTGACACCGCACTTGATGCCACAGAGCTATTGAATCCGCTATTGATCCCACTTCCCGGGCGACTGCTATCCTCAAATCGATCCGCACTCACAGCCAAGTGTCCCTTGTGAGTTACCCGGCCATCGGCAACATACCACTGCTCAGGACACAATGCACCCACGAACTCCTCGTTATGGGAAATCATGACCACACCTCCCTTGTAATCGCGGATAGCGACCGCAAGACCGCCTAGGGAGTCGCGATCCAAGAAATTGGTCGGTTCGTCGAGGACGAGCAGATGAGGATTATTCCACATCGCGCCAGCAATCACAACCTTGACCTTCTGCCCACCCGACAGTCCAGAAATCTCATTATGGTTCGCGATCTCCGGGTCCAGACCAAGATCCTCGAAATGCTTGGAGATGACTTTTGGCGAGAGTTCGCGGAAACCGAGACCTTCTCGAGAGGCTTCGTGGTCGTCGAATTCTTGGACCAGTTTGTCGAAGCCGAGTTCGATGAGCGTCTCGCGGGAGATCTGGGAGTTATATTTGGGCAGCATGCCGACCCATTTGACCTCGTATTGGAAGGACTTCTTCCATTTTTGGCGGCCCATGATGGCTTCGACACGTTTGCCGCCCATGCCGTCACCGAGATCGACCATCTTTTCCATTTGTGCCTTGTCGGCTTCGGAGAGGACACGCGTTTGCTTCATGTACACTTCGCGGTCATCACCATTGGCGTAACGCCACTGGAGGTATTGGTTGGGCGTCTTCTCTAAATGCATCTCGACGTGCTCGAGGGCGTGTTGCTTGATGTACCCAATTCGGAGGTTGGGGTGCTTCTCTACTTTTCCGGTAGTTGGGATAGTCTCGCCGGTGAGAAGTTTGATGAGGGTTGACTTTCCGGCACCATTTCCTCCAATGATTGCGGTTCGGGATGAGAGAGACAGTTGGCAGGAAACGTCGTGCAGGGATGGCTTCGAAGCGCCGGGGTAGGTGTACGAGCAGTTGGTCATTCGGAGGATGGCTCGGGTCTGTGACTTGACGCCAGTGAGTATACCTGGAGGTGGAAACTTGAACTGTGCATTTGAGGCAGAAAGGGTGTAGTAGCTCTTTGCTTCAGGTCTCTCCTTGACAAATGCTGCCAAGTTGCCTTTGTAAGACTTCAACTTCTTCCCTGGCTCGTAATGGTAGATGTCCGTGCAGACTTCATCAAGGAATCCTGAGTCGTGAGAGACGATCAAACTCGTGATCTCGGTGTGGGACTTGAGGTATTCTTGTAGCCATTTAACGTTGGCGACATCCAAATGATTCGTAGGTTCGTCGAGAAGTAAAACATCGGCCTTCATCAACATAGCTCTGGCAAGAGCTAACTTCATCTTCCATCCACCAGACAAAGACCCAACCTTCTCGGATTGACGGCCTTGAGGGCCAGCAGTGAAGCCGACCTCGGACAAAACCTGGGAGATACGTTCGGTCCCTTCCTTGCCAATCTCCGGATCTTTGGCAACGAATTCCAAAATGCTGATATCGGCATCTTCTCCCTGGTTGTGTTCGACAAAACATGTTCGGAGAACATCCTGGGATGGGAAACCTTCTAGCTTGCCATTGGCAATGCTGCGCATCAGAGTAGATTTCCCAGCTCCGTTTCTGCCGCAAAGACCATATCTGTGTCCCTTTAGGAGACGAAGATTGGTGTGAGACAAGAGGAGCATGCCGCCGTAAGCCAAAGAGAAATCAGCATTGACAATTTCAACTTCTCCGTCATCTTCTTTCACTGGCTGACCATATTTTCGATGATCATCCTCAATGTAGAATTTTTGAATGGCGTCGCCGACAACTTGGGCTGACCCTGGTTCCTTCATGATGTGCTGAAGATATGGGGCGCTTCTGGCTGAAATGCGAGAAATTTGTCGGTGGTTGATGTCCTCTGCAACCATGCTGCAGATATACGGTCTCGCGAGCTTGAACACATCGAGATCTCCACCAAGGCCACCTGCTTTCTTGATCTCGGCCTCCAAAACCTTTGCGACATCTTCAGCGGTTGTTCTTGCAATAGCACCGCTTGCAACACTTCCATCATCGTCACCCATAGCCTTGTTGATAACGCTCACTGCTCGGGCAGCCATTTCTCTGACCTCTGGGAGCGAAGCACGATCCTCCACAGCCTTCACACCGGGTTTCAACTTTGGCAAGAAAGTTCTAGCCTCAATCGGGTCGTGGACAAGCTTAGTCAAGTTCTCAACTACGACAACTGTTTGTCTGAGAACTTCTTGAGCAGTGGTGGGAGTATTGAGAGATCTTTCCAGAAGCGGCGTAAGAAGGGCCAGGACGGGAGAGGTAACAATAGCAACAAAGGTTGTCTGTGAAAGTGCGTGGATCGCCTTCTGCAGGGTCTCTGTCGAGGGGTTTTGCATGGTTGCAATAAGAAGAGGAATTCGTGGAGCTACATCGTCGTTGGAGAGGAGTGTCGTCAAGGAAGTCATTGTTGCAACAGCCTGCTTCTCAACCTCAGCCTTCAAATCGTGCATTCCGGCCTCAACAACTGGAATCAGGCCAGCCAACTTCGTTCCCATAGCCTCGCGCAAGATGTCCTTGTTCCCAGCCTCCTCTTTGCTGACTCCAACTTCCATCTTGGCCTTATCTGCCATTCTTTGCAGTAATTTGTATCCACCAACCGTTCCCTGCCATTTTCCAGATCTCTTCAAAAGGTATGTGCTGAGAACCGGCATAAGACCAACAACGAGAGCCTCGGAGCTCAAATTCTTGAATAGCTCGTCAAGGCCATATTGCGCAGCATCCCGAACAACCGGTCCCTTGTCTGCTAATGCATCCAGCGCACAGGCAACCATACCTCCATCTTGTAATAATAACACAACCTCACTAATGGGTTGCTGAGGTGGCATACGCTCAAACAGAGCTCCGAGCAAGTTCTGAGCACTTTCTCGTCTTGTTCCACTCTTCTTATCGGCAGCGGCCTTCTTGATCTCCGCGAGAATCCCATATTGCGTCAGCCCGCGGAACCCGACAGAGTTCAGCATCAAATCGCACAATGCGTAGGATGCCGAGACTGAAGCGTCAGAGCTGGGCGCATTGAAGACAGTATCGAGGAGAGCGGAGACCTCTGTTTGCGTCGGCGCGGGGCCATCTGAGGCTTTCGAAATCATCGTGGGAAGTGCGCGGGGAGGCGAAACCTGGTGGGGCATGCTTGAGCGTGGAACGCCCTTTGAAATTCGCACAGTTGGATAGCCACAGGCCGATGAAGAAGATAGTCGGTGCGAACGGGTCCAGCTATGTGGAAATTTGCGCGAAGTTGCGAACGGTGGTGCTCCTTTTGCAAGGAACGTGGCTGAGGCACTAGTCGCAATCGCAAAACGGAAACAACTTTTGGTAGAGTGGAGATTGTTGGTCTGAAGATCTATCTGGCCAAGCAGACGGCTGTCGAGAAGTGAAGAGTAAAGGTATTCGAAGTCTCAGCCGCGGGTGGCAGGAGACGGGAGGGGTGGAAGAGGACAAGAAGAGGGATGCAGACATGAAGAGCGAACGCAGTTTTTTTCTCTATCGAGATTGTCAGCCAAAATTAAAATCCAGTCCAGCTGTTTTAGGCTAGCTCACAGAGGGCAGAAAAAGCGGCACTAATTTTTCGATGACCCAAGTCACCCTGGGCCTATTTCAGATACTTCACGTCTAGGATCTCCTTCGATTTTATGTATGTCCAAAATCTACTTGCTACTGTTATCCTTGAAGTTCTAGAACATTTATTAGTTGTCTCCTTTCAATGGTCCAGCTTGACTGAGAACATTGATAATTGTTGCCGCTTTTTCTGCCTATCGAAGGTTGGCCTGAGCATCGGCTTACTCAGCGCAGGCGGTGGCGGTGATTGGCGAGAATGCTGATAAGCGATAGGAGATCTCGCCTTTATTTCAAAACTTCACTTTGCAAAGTACTGTGTGACCTCTCATATTTTCGGTCCTCTCTATCTATGTCCAACCCCTCTTCTCTGCCTCTCTATCATGAAAGTTCATCGGACTTCTCCCCTTCACAGAAGGGATAGGTTCCTTTCTGTAAAGCGGCCCGAGGTATTTATTACTATTTAGTATACTTATATAATTAATAAATAAGCTTTATATTTATATTTCTCTATTTACTCAGTGTTGTAGTAAATGCAGTTGTGTGTAATATAACATTGATAATCGAGAGCTGAAGGCTCGGATGTTCGGTAAATAAGTGAATGTAGGTAGGTTATGTGAGACCTACATATGACACTAAGGTCTTATTTTTTTTAATTTTCTTTAACTAGCTAATTAATTTAATATAATCTTATTATATGAATTGATACTCTACTTAAATCCTATCTTAAAAAATATAATAGTAATTTAGTTACTTCACTTATTAATTTTTTTTTCTATTAAGAAAGTAACTGCTACAGTGGGAAACTAGTGGATGGTCACCTGGTTGGTCACGTGGTCTCGGCGATATATATCGCCATATATATAGCTCTCTCCTCTTCTTCTTTTCTCCTTCTCTCACACATATTATGTCCTGTGTCTTCAAGATTATTTATTTATTATTGTGTCCCCATGTGCCCCTCTTCATTACTTCTTTGAATACGAATTTAGTGGCCCTCTAATCGGGGAAGGTGCACACTCGGGCCCACTGCCACTTGTGATGTCTATAAAGACCGTGCTGGCACCCTCTTCAACCATCCTCCTCTTCCATGCCTTCCCCAACACTCCCCTGTCGCTCGGTCGCTCGGTCGCTCGGTCTCACCATGCACCCTCCCCCCACTGCTGCCACATCCATTAGCCTCACTGCGGCTAAGGACTCTGGGCAATACATGATTTTCAGCCAGAATCCTTGATTCCCTTAATTCTATCAATTCCCTCAATCTCCCACTCTACCTTTAACGCTCTTGAGCATCTGTAGCTATTTTAGCTGAATAATGGCCTGGATTAATAAGACAAATTAGTAATATGGATTGAGTTTCTCAATCATGAATATCAGGACTATAATAAAGATATGAGATTTATTGAGCATTATTAAGCAGAGTACAATAAAGCCTAGAAGGAGCTTATGGACTCACAGGTCTTGAGACCGTTTGAGACAGAGGAGTTCATTATATACAACCCCAAGTCGGCTCTGTGGTTCAGCATACAAGTGAATAATAACCGGCTGAGAAAGCTGTGGAATCCGTGAAATAAGCTGTGGTGTTGGCCAAGAATGCCATTCCTAATCTATGACACACTCATCTCTCCTGGCAAGTGACTCAGCAGCGGAGGCTAGCAGCAGCCAGTCCCAAGTTCCCAACTGGACATTGCAGTGGTGTCACTTGTATTGATCAAGTGATGCAACAATCTCATCTATGAATTCTTAAGAAGACACAGCTTTAACAAGTCACAGAATATAAGTTGAAGAAGGGTTAAACTTACGTGAAGCAGAGTGACAGGTGTGCCAAGTATGATGCAGAGTGCTGTAGCATACTACTATAATGGATTCTATAGTAAATCCCCTTGATTGAGCTCAAGTTGGACCAAGCCAAGGTGGCCGAGAATGACTCAGGTGGGGAGGGTGGCAGGAACAGGCTCGAATGCAACCCTGCCAATGACCTCACTGAAGAGCGGGTTTCAAAGCAGTGGAGAGAAGCCCGTGGGGATGATGCTTTACCAAAACTCGGAATGTGTGCCTCCACAACCCAAACAACTTCTCAAGATTCCTCCTTAATGCAGCAGCCACCAGAAACAGCAGGAAACAAGGGACAACTCAAGTGTAACTGTGGTAATGCAACAGACAGAGAACAGGCTATTAAATACTGTAGACATAGTGGTCAGACCGTGAACATCGCAGAGCCAGAGCCTCTTTCCACCTTGTCAGAAAGGTCTGAGCCTGGCAATAATGCTGGACAAGTACCAAAAAAGCCCCAAAAAGACGAGCAAAGGTATACAAGAAGGAGCAGGAAGTCAAAGAATCATTGGTCATTTACCTCAATTTGGCATGTTCCCAAATCAAGGCGAGCCAGTGCCACTCTTTAAACCCCCAATGTGCCACCCTTTGAACACATGTAAGCAAAATCCTCCGGGCCTTCACAGCTAGACATTGTCCAAGAAGAAGTCAATGGCAGCCAAAAGTATAAAGCCTCAAGGGATTTTGAAGCTGAGGCAAGAGGAGAGGACTTATTTCAAGAGGTGCAAGAAATGATCCTGGGGCTAAGTAAATTATAAGTTTACCTGCTATTTGTGCCACTTCATATTGAAGCTCAGCAACCCCTTCTCCTTGATGTAACGATAAGAGGCATATATCTGTGGACTCTTCTGAAACTATGTAATCTTATTTGTAATCATCTAGTGTTTGGACTATATATTGACACTTATTTATTACCTCGCTCTTGTTCCTGATAGAATTGTGAGAGCATGGGAGTTTGCAAATATGGGTTATCTTTCATTCTGCTAGGTTTTAATTGCTTCTGAGAAATAGGAGGAATTGTAATATATAGCGAATAAATGGTGCATTTCTTACCCTCATGACTTTATTGTAGTCCCCTCTCATATATTTGGGATGAGAGAACGGGCATGTCTCATGAACTCTGTTCAGCGCCACTGGGGAGGGGAGGTGGGGAGTTTCCAGTGAAGTACGGACTGCTTACAGGGGAATGGTAGCCTGTGCCTTCTCAACCATTATAAATATGAGCCCTCCCCCAGGAATTGCCAGCTACCTCGGCCGTCTCCTTACCATCCGTTCGACTCCAGTGCCACCCACTCAAGATCTTCCCGCTATGCCATACCGATTCCGCAACAGCACTCGTGTGGCCAATAGCAAGCCGACTTCATTATGTGCAGCTTCGAGCGTAACTCTCCAGCAGAACCAGAATGAGCCCACACTCGGAACATCAGAGACGAGGAGGCCCAAGAGAGGCATTGGCGGATCATCTGAAGGGATCGCCTGTAAGCTCCATCTACCACGGAAAGGGAACCCCGAACTGATGAGCGTTGACTCGCCGAATGCGACCTTGGATGAGAAGCCCGCTTCGCAGTGACGGAAGAAGCGCAGTCTACACAGTCCAAGGATCTCAGTCTGCAGCCCTTCAAAGAATCTTGGAAACTACGCAAGCCACTGATGGAATGAATTTCAGCTCAATCCTCATCACACCATAATCCCTGTTTTCAGCTGTCCTAAACAGGCTTAGTTTCATGTGGCGCAAATCAGCCGGGTGGTCTTGAAAGTGCAAATCCTTGGCAAATCACACCTGAGGCTCAGACACGAGGCTTTTATCTTCCAGCTGGACCGTCATGGGCTGCTCCTTTCGACGCAGCTGCATGATACTCGTGTTAAGCAGTCAGAACGGGACAAACTTGCTGTCCTGGAAAATGGTCATAAGATTAGAAGTCCAAGCAAGGTATTTATCTAGCTGGCAGCATGTGAAGTGAACTAGTCCTATTTTTCTTGTCCTTGAGCTTCTAAGCTACTCTGACTCTTCGCTCTAACTCTTCTGAAAAAAGCTCTTTCATACCATAATCTCTAGGTTCTATTTGCTTTGCCTGCCATGCTTCCTCTCCCACCGCCGCTAACTGGCGATCAGTTGGATAACATTCAAGGTGATATCTGGAGCAGAGGTTTCCTAAAATACTATGAGACGTACTACTTTTTCTCAATTAAGCAGTCAAATGCGAAAATATTTGCTCAATGTCTGAAGGACTTGACTACGCACTCACCACCGCTTATCTCAACTTTGAGAAAGGTACGTGACGAGTATGTCCTCATATCCAAACAAAAAAAAGAAGCTGCTGCAGCAGCTAAAAAACGAGGCATTCCGGAGAAAGATGTAAATCTTCCGAAGATACCTATTTCAAATGCCTTGATTGCCTTTACAAGCAAAGGCTTGCAGACGGTAAGTTACCCAATCAGGGGCATCCATCACCAAGTGCTAAGCCGCCTTAGATACAAGCTGGCCTTCAAAAAACTAGTAGTCTGAGATTGGACCGTGTCGAAGATACTGATCCAGCCTTTTTTAATGGAATGGGATCAAAAAGCGTCAGGGACGCCCTGAGCGATCCCGACCGTGACACGTGGGATCCTCTCTTTAACTCGACCGAAATTCATGGAATTCTCAAGATTGGTGGAAGCTCTAAGAATGAGGTCGAGAAACACTTGAAGAATATCCAGGTAATTCTGAAGCATGGCACAGCCATTGATGATGTGTTTCAGAATTCGCCACCCACACCGACTGATTCTCGAGTTGACGGTTGGACCAGGCCCAATGATCGTGGCAAAGAACAGTAAGATGGTTCCTAAAGACCCAATGGAGCTAGCTTGGGCACTTACGTTATTGGTGTTAGTTTTGGATTTGAGGATGGAATCTCGCAGCCACGGATGAATGGGATTGATGAACTCGAGCCGGAGCCCGCGAATGGCGGCGTGAATATGAATACTGACCCAAAGCTTCTCATCGTGACCGAACAAACTTCGTCCGAGGAAGGCGGTGTCGAGCGTCCCAAATGGATGTACGACGGATCCTTTCTCGTTTTTCGCAAGCTCGAGCAGAATGTCAAGGCGTTTGAAGACCTTACAGATCAGTGGCAGGCGAAGAAGTGCGAAAGCAAAGCGCACATGGGTGCAAAGCTAATGGGGCGGTGGCAAAGTGGTAAGTGTCATATAGTGGCATCAATTCTTGGCCTTGTGGGGATGTTACTACTTGCTGATGAACTCTCACAATAGGTGCTCCACTTGCCATACCCGAGTTTCACACAGAGGACTCGAAGAATCCGGACGCTGCGAAATTGATCAACAACTTCACTTACGCAGATGAAATATGCCCTGTATCCGCACACATTCGAAAGACCAATCTCCGGGAACCGAGTGATGACAATAACTCCGATCCGAGGCTTCCCCGGACGAGAATAATCCGCAACGGGATCCCATATGGATCTGACTACAAGGGACACGAAACCGACGGATCGACACGTGGACTCTTGTTTGCATGCTACCAAGGTCACATTGAGGATGGGTTTCAGCACATGCAGGGGGGTTGGAGCAACAATCCAAAGTTCCCTACAGGCGACACTGGTCTTGATCCAATAATTGGCCAGGTCGACCAGACGAGCAAAGGGGTTAACGGAAAAGTGACAACGTTCTTCACCGACAAATTGAACGGTAAACAAAGCGTGGAATTCCAACAATTAGTGACTTTGAAGGGTGGTGAATATTTCTTTGTGCCGTCCATCTCAGCGTTGAGAGACGACCTGGCTAAGACCTGAGTCAAGATACGGCTTGAGCAACGTCAATTTCGCGAGTATGGCAGTAGCTTTGATATTTCAGTCTCTTGAATGCAATATGCGGAACTGTTTATTTCAATCCTTCCTGTGTGAGCTGCATTGCCTAGTAATGGGGTGCTAATTGCTTCAGCAAATTAAATCTTGAGGATCAGTCACGTTCTCTCGTGGCAGGCTACAGCTAATCATTCCTGCCCAAGCACTGAATGCCTGCAGAGAAAGGCTAAGCAACCCCATTAGCTTCTCATGAGTAGTTTGAAATTATGCTGTTTTCTTCAAGAATGGAGCTCTTACTGTTCTCCCTCCCCCCTCTACCCCCCAAATGTTTGCTAGCGGCCTCCACTGCCCTGGTTTTCGATCAGGTACGATTTATGAGTGGCTCGAGCACCTGGTCAGCTTGTTACACAGGGCAAAAAGCCGCCTGTGTATCAAGGCAAGGGTGTGCGTAGAAGGTTCACGAAGGTTTTCTACCCTGGAAGTGGCTCTCAGTCAGCCGAAAAGGCACTTCCTCATTAAGCAAACACCCTGGATTCCTACCCGTACCTATACCCAAAGCTTACGCGCTAGCAAACATTTAGAGGGTGGGGGAGTAATAGGTAATCAACGGTGGTCAAATCCCGAATGGATATTCCCCGCTGGCTGGGGCTGAAGGTACGCATAAGCAGAGCACGGCATATGCACAGTGACATCCTTTAGTCACAAGGTGTGTGTGTTAAGCGAATTATGTTTTCAGCTCTTATCACGTCCTTCGTGCGTGCACGCTGAATAGGTAGAGCTGCCGTCCTAATGCAAGTGCAGTCACAAGAATCAGATTGAGTAGGGCCAGGCGAAGCTTTGAATGCCTGGACTAAAATGTCCAGAGTCAGTTTGGACCCGAGCTGTCGTTTCGTGGCGTCTCTGCACGGGCCAAAGGAACACACACCTGGTCGGTACGGGCCGCGGCATTGGCCTTGAGCTGAAAATTGGCTTTGAGCTGAAAGTGGGACTCAGCTCGGAAACGGAATTCAGCTCTGTCGTGGCTGCAACAATATGCACAGGCGGCAGCATACCTAGGGTTGCTACCTTACAGTAAAAGAAAAGTCTATTACTGTTACCGTAGTAATAGAATAATAGGAATATTTTATACCTTATGATACAGTCATGTGATATTCTAGATTATATTGGGCAAGGGAGCCAAGGCGAGCTAAGCCCGAAAAGTACTAGAAACTTCCTGATATAGTATAGTCTCTTACTTTGCTCTCAACCATTGAAATTAGCTAGGATAGGCCTTGAAAGCCTAAAATATCCAAGAAGGGCCTCTAAAAGCCCTGAAAGAAGGACCTAGAAGCCCGAACCCCTCTAAAAACGCACCTGCTGTAACAATAAATGGTCATTACAGTATATAACAAGTGGAAGCGCATTACAATTTTACGGGTGATGATACACCCCAACAACCCTAAGCATAGCAGGTCGGACAACTTTCAAAGGTCTAGACCGTCCGACTTTTCTTTTCAGAACGACGAACAGTGACGAATGTGGCAATTGACCCTAAGCTGAACTTTGGGTGGACCGTGGATGTTGCAGGGTGCAGGGCGGGCCTTCAGCCTGGACATGTCAAGCCTGCTTGATCGTTTTCGGTCAACGTGAGGGCACAATGAGGACTCTAGAGCTGCTGGCGCTTCACTATTTCCGCGGGCATGTTGTGAGAATGTGACCCCCTTCTGCGGGAACCACCTGCCTTGAGATAGGCAGTGTCAGAGCAGCGGAAAGGTTTATTCATGCTACCAGGAACACTCGAGGTATAAAACCCAAGTCAGTTATTTCCACCTTATAAGCTCAAGGTGCTTGAGAACAATTCCGAAGTAATTCAAAGAACTTTAGAGTCTGTTCCCCTTGTGAAGTCTTTTACCTAAGCTTATCTCCAGCCCTACAGTTTCACTTGGACATCTCGTTTTAGCAACCACTGAAACATGTTGTTCATTCTCCGCCGCTTCTTTCACAAGGCAGTAGCCACTTCTGAGTCCGATACTGCCTCCGATGAGAAGCTCCCACTGTTCGAAGACTCAGAGAAAGCCAAGCATGTCATAGGTTATGCCCCATCACCACCCTCGAAGTCTTGGACCAAGCACAAGAAGCTACCCCTCGTTATCAAGCTCCTTTTCTTGATTTTTGCTTTTGCTTTCACTTTGCTCTCTGGACAATCAATCATAAACTATGCTACTCTGGGGTATAATGCTTTCTTGCGGAGCAGCAAGGCTTACTATCACGTCGCCTGTAGCCAAAAGGTCAGCGTGGACGAGCCCATTTCCATCGCAGCACCTCCCATCGCAGAACTTCCCGTAGGAGCTAAGCTCCTAGACCGAAACGGCTGGGAGCCTAAATGCAGCAGCAGCAAGGATAAAGCCCACGACTGTGGCCTTGCAATCGATTCTGAGGGGGACCTCACATATTGGCAAAGTGCAAACGTTACACCTGGTGATGTGCATTGGATCGTGATCGACCTTAAAAAGAAATCCAACGTACACAGTCTCGCTGTAACGCCGGGCCCGAAGTCAATCGGAGGCTCAGTCCGGAAACATCGAGTGGAAGTTGCCACGGAAAAGGGGATTTGGGACCTAGTTGCGTTGGGAACCTGGAGAGATAGTGGTGGCGGTAAGCATATCTCCATCCAATATTGGCGTCATGAAAGCAGAGAGTACTGACGATTACTACAGACAAATATGCAACGTTTGAGCCTCGTTTAGTCCAATTTGTGCGCCTTACGATAGTTGATTCGACTCAAGACAAGAATTTCGTTGCCATCGGCGACATCAAGATCTTTGGTGTTGATACGATCCCACCCCCTGTAGCCAACGGAGGCAGGTGGAATATTACCTTGAATTTCCCTTTGGTGCCCGTCACGGCGTTCTTGAATCCAAGGACTCAGAATTTGACAACGATGTCAGCCGATGAACCCGATAGGTTTTCAGTAGACCAGGACCGCAAAACCGTCTCAGCGACGTGGGATCCAAAGAATGGAATAATCGAGGGGGAAATACTCACCGCTACAGGGCACGACATGTTCTGCCCAGGCACGTCGCTTGATGAGAGCGGTAGGGTGATCTTCACTGGCGGATCCACTTCCGACGCGATAAGCATCCTCGACCCCTTGGCGAACACATGGTCGACCCCTGAAGACAAGACAACACATAAGCCCATGAAGCTACAAATTCCCCGTGGATATCAGGGCCAGACATTCTTACCTAATGGCAAGACCTTCATGATCGGGGGGTCGTTTTCGGGTGGTAACGTTGGAGATAGAGATGGCGAGTTATACGATCCAACAACCGGTACATGCAAGAAATTGCTCAATGTCAAGGCAAAATTCATCAAAATGGACCCAGTTCAGTCCGCGAATCCACCGGACAAATGGCAACAACACCACCCGTGGCTGTTTGCGTGGAAGAAAGACAGCATATTCCACGCTGGGCCTTCCAAGAGAATGAACTGGATTTTCACAACAACCACTGATGGCGACGTCAAAGACGGAGGATTCCGCAAAGACAGGAATTCAGGTTTCGCTGATGGTGATGCTGTGTGCGGTATCGCTTCAATGTACGATGCCGAGAATGGTGTCATTCTCACAGCTGGTGGTGCTCCCAATTACGAATACTGGTTGGATACTAATCACAGGCGACCGACCGACGGTCACCGGCAGGAAGCAACCAGCAACGCATTCGAAATAAGGCTTGGGGAAGTAGAACCTGGCACCGCTTTGAAACCGAAACAGGTGGCCTCGATGACTCATAAGCGCATATTTGCCAACGCCGTAATCCTTCCCAACGGCGAAACCTTCGTCGTTGGTGGCCAGAGCCAGGGCCACCCGTTCCGCGATGAAACTTGGGAACCAGTTCCGGAGATTTACTCGCCGGAGACGGGGAAGTGGAGAGAAGTGGCTCACCATTCCACGCCCCGAGTATACCATTCCTGGGCCATGCTCTTGCCCGATGCAACTGTGATTGTTGGCGGTGGCGGCCTGGCACGTTCGGAAACGGATCATTACGATGCCCAGATCTACCAGCCTGCTTACCTGTTCACGCCCGACGGCAAAACCGCCGAGCAGCCAAAGATCAAGACCATCGACAAGCAGCTATACAAGATTGGCGACAAAATCATGATCACAACAAATGTTCAAGTAGACAGTGCCAGTCTTATTCGATACAGCGCGACGACTCACTCGTTGAATAATGATATGAGACGCATCAAGTTGGCTGTTGCCACAGAAGGTAATGCTTCTAACAAGAAGTACTCTATGAAAATCCCCAACGATTCAGGCGTTACTTTGCCTGGATATTGGATGTTGTTCGTGTTGCAGAATGGCGTGCCCAGTCACGCCGAAACGGTACAAATCTTGGCCAAATGAGCGATCACTGTGGGTAGCGAAATCAAAGCTTGAGATGGATACAGTGGGATCGGTACTCTTTGTCGAACGATAGCACATTGGAGATTGGCGGCAACAATAATAAAATTCTTTTCTTTCTTAAATATCGTCTGAATGATTGCAGAGTATATAGGTGGCTCGGAAGTTTGAGGAGAAAGTGATGACTGAAGCCGACACTGGCTGGATGTATTCGCACATCATGAATCGTTAACTAGGCAGTAATTCACTGGGTAAGCAGGTATTGATACATCTAACTATTCCCATAATGATATGAAGGTCCCAATTCCTCGTTTCTGGAGGCATATACGGCCAGAATTGCGGTATCTGCCTCCCATTTCACAGTCATCTAAGGCCCTGTTTCACACAGCCACACGTCTTTTGGTTGCCAGTAATTACAACAGCCAAATACCAGCTTTCGTTACTGGATAATTAAAGCTAGTATTAATAAATGGAAAGTATTTTACAAGAAACAAATACTTAAAAATTATTATAATTACAAATTGTTTTGATTTATTCTGATTTGCATATTTAGCTTCTATTTTTAGTGGCAGTTGAGCCATTCCCTGGAACGAAGCCTTTTGAACACACTACATGACAGACCAGCTGCACCATTTACCATCATAGAATCATCATTATTGAGTGTGTGCTTGCTGAGAATGTGGCCGATCCCTTTGATGACTTGGTCGATGGCAGTATCCAAGTGGCCTTGTAGTACTGGTCCCTGTTATTTGAACATGTTGTGTTAGTGTATGTGTCCAAAACCCAAAGTAGGTACTGACTAACTCTCTCAAGACTGTACTCGGTCTGTAGGCTTGAGACCCCCTCTGATGGCAAATGGAATGTGATTCAAGTGAGTCAAAGAAGCGAGACAGGTCCGCTTGCCCCTCCTCAGCCAACAGCTCTACCTGTTTGTTGAGGATAGAGAGCAACTCCATCTTTTGTGGATGTGCATGAAATCATGTAGCTATCTTGTTGATATTTTCTTTGCTTGTTTTTTCATAGGTCCTGGTAATGCACTCAAGGTCAATGACTGTTATAAAGTATGCATTATAGGACATACCATATATCTGGATTGACGAGAATCGCTAAAGTCTCCTCCCAACCCTTACGAAATGATTGGTGGAATACCAATACTCCTAGGAGTCACATGGCTCCCAGGAATTTTCTCCTAGGACCCCACGAGTTCCTGGGAACTTTCTCCTGGGAGTGCACAAGGTTACAGGCGCCACCATGCTCCTATGAATTGTTTCCTAGGGTCTATGCCACTGCACGTGACTCATACAGGCACCCCATAGCCAAACAAGTTTGTTTTGGCCGCTCTTACCAGAAACAGGAGATATCTCGCTTTATACTGAGGTGGGAAGCTGGAGGTGGAGATGCAGATAGAGAGGGTGCATATGTAAGCACAAAGCACGAAGAGTGGGCAGTGCTATGGTGACCGATGAAATGGGGAGGCCTCCGGAAACTGGTGGGGGGAAGGAAGGCAGAAAGTCGATAGTTGGGAACAGAGAAATAGAAAGGGTCGACTGTAGGCGAGTTCGAGCCTCTTGTGCCGATACCATTATTTCTATAATTGTTCGCTAATTTTCCTGCTTTTGCACCAGCTCAAGACTGGTCCTCACTTCCCTTTTACTTATACATATTCAATTTTAGGTTGAGAAATTGCCCATGGAATACCACCGAATAAATGAAAAAACAAAAGCAAATAAGTATCTTTACTTCCTACTCAGGGTTTTTTATAGTACATTACTTTTTGATCAAGTCAAAAAATATCCATATTGGCGATCTCTTCCTCCCCTCTGTTCAATCAACATGGCTTGGCCTTCCAAAGTATCATTGTCTATAACTTCCCTCGCAGTCAAATCATAGCCTTCCTGCTGAAAACGAGACGCTAAAATACAAGCAGAAACGAGATCTGCGCCGGGAAGAGAGAAGAATGATGTCGATGGAAGCATATCCGACAACCTATTTTTGAGTTGTCCCTTATCCAATACCCCGTGCCACAGAGATTGTAGTTTCGACTCTAACTTATTAAAATGTCGAATGCTGGCTATAGATGACCTTGGAGTTTTTCTGGTCGAGTTGTTTGTGGCAGCAGGTACAGAAGTTGGATCAGCACTGGATTCTCTTCCCTTTGCCACGTCAAAATGCGCGACATCAATATTCGCCACCTTGGCATCGAGGCTATCAGAGAGCTGTCCCACTAGACGGCATAAGATTTCAAGCCAAATCTTTGCCTGTGGTTGGGAAATAACCTCCTCACAATATCCAATTTCAACCTTCAGCTTTCCGTCCAACGTCATGGACAGAATCTCAATATCACTAGTATCAATAGCGTCCCTGTAGGCATGTGCCTCACACTCCACACCATCAAAGAAAATCTTCTCCTTCAACTCCGGGATGTTTTGGTGCTGCACCACTGAGCTGTAGCGTGTGGAAGAGTGCCAATTAGTGACTTTGGAAATTTCTCTGAAGCCTAGCGTTTCGAATGGAATTGATGCCAACTGTTGGTTCTGGATTTGGCGCAGGAGTTCCAAAACTGTACATGAAGGATCAAGGCGGACTCGCACCGGAACGATATTCAGACAAGGACCGACTACCCTATCCAATGAAAGACTACGCCCAGAGACAAGACTTCCGAAGACGAGGTCACTTTCTTTGGCGATATGAGACAGAACAATCGACCACGAGGCTTTGATAACTGTAGCAAGCGTGTAGTCAGGATGAATCGAAGGTAGATCTATTGTCCGCTCGATTGTTTGATCTAGTGGCCTGTTGTATGAGGGGCTGAAATTACTCGATATAGATGTCATTTTAGAGTTTGCTAGCAGGTCTTTCCAGTATTTTCGAGCATCTGTTTTGTCTGTAATAGCACTGATGAATGTCGAGAAAGGGCGGCTTGGTGGGATATCTTGACCTGCGTATGCTTGGCTAAGAGCCTTCCATATCGATGGAAATGAAATCCCATCATATTGAGCATGGGATATACGCATAACAAGTCGTTGGTCAGTCTTGTGGGTCAGAAAAGCAAATTTGATGATGTTTTCCCCCAAGCGCAGTTGTTTTTGCTTCTGAAACCATTGGTGCCTGGTGACATCGATACTCTCAACACATTTGATACGCTCAAAATGGAGCAGGGGATATTTCAAGACCACTTGGAGAATTTCGTTCTGATAAAGGACAAATGTCGTCCTGAGGATTGGATACGATGCAACAACGTCACGGCAAGCCCTCTCCAGTCGATCTTCGTCAAGCTCCTTGGCAGGAATCAGATTCATGTAGGTGATGAATCCTGCATTTATTGACCCATAAGAAACTGCCCACGCTTGAAAGTCTGTCGATGGCATTACATCTTCAATTTCGCACTCTGGGTCAAAGAGCTGGGAACGGAGCTCCTTGAACAACCCACCAATGTTGGCATTGCAAAGAAGAGAGAAGGGCTTTGGAGCTTCTTCAGGCAGCCGTCTTCCCGGTACGAGAATTTTCGCCATGCCGTCAAGGATAGGAGTGTGGAAAATTGATGCTACTGAAAGCTCCCATCCCTGTTTTGAAGCATATCCTGCCAATTTCATTGCAGCGATCGAGTCTGCTCCAATATGGAAAAAATTGTCGTCAGCACTAATCTCTTCAACAGGCAGATTCAGCACAGTGGACCACATTTTCCGCAACTCCAATGCCAATCCCATTGGCTCACGTTTTGTGCCGTCTGAGAGCGCGTATTGTGTTCTTTGTGTGTTCCAAATTACTGTAGCAAGTTCCTGAAGCCTCTTCCGATCCACCTTACCGGAGGACGCAAAAGGCATTTCATTCATTGGGATCCAGAGGTTGGGAACCATGTATGTCGGTAGAGTAGAGATCAGCAACTTTTCAAGTGTCTGCAGATGTAATTGGAGAGCTGGTGTCATTGTGCAAGCTTCCGCAGACCGAACATTCAACATTTCCTGAGTATCTTTGATGACGAGGATTGCGACTAATACCCGGGCGCCATCCGTGGTAATTGTCTCCACTACTGCTTGCTGTACGAAATGCAAAGCTCGCATGATATGGTGCTCAATTTCACCCAACTCAATACGATGCCCATTGATCTTCACCTGCATGTCTTTCCTACCAACGAAGACTATCGTCCCGTCAGGATCATACCGAACAAGATCACCCGTCTTGTATAGCTTGGAGCCACATCTCTCAAGCCATCCGGGATTTGCAACAAAGGCTTGAGAGGTCTTCTTCTCATCATGGAGATAACCTCGAGCTAGCGTAGGCCCTTCTATGATCAGTTCTCCAATGCAACCAATTGGGACCAAACGTTCATGGTTGTACATGTCCGCAATCCACGTCACACACCCGACCGCATGTCCAATGTTCGATCCCGCAGCTGCAGTCATCTTCTCATTCATGACCGCCGACAGCGATGTCTCTGTCGGCCCATATCCATTAATTAAATGGAAAAATATTCTCCATCTCTCTACCAACGCGGGGGGAGCCGGCTCGCCAACCATAATCACAGTCTCTAGATGTGGAAGCTCCTCTGGTGACATAAGTGACAAGACGGAAGGCGTCAGCGCTGCCACAGTAACACCCATCTCATTTAACGCAATCCCCAACCCATTGTTTCGTCGAGAATCACTACAGATGCATGTGCAACCGCCCATCATGATTGAAGTAATTATCTCCAGACATATTGCGTCCACACTGTAAGAAGCAAATTGTGCCACTCGTGATTTGGAATGTATGCGGTGCACAGGACCATGGGCGATGGCAGATGTTGTGTAGGCCTTGTGTTCAATCACCACCCCTTTCGGCTTCCCTGTGCTGCCGCTGGTATAAATGACATATGCAGCGGTGTGTGGATCTTTGTGGGGTTCCAACTCCACGTCTCGCCCCTCAAATGATGCAGGGTCCACTACGAATGTAGTTTTGGCCAACCCTGAGCAGAGAACTGCATTTTGTTTTGATGTCACTATGACCTCAGAACCTGTTTGGCGAATCATTTCCTTCCTTCGTTCTTCTGGATGCGCGGGATCCCATGGGAGAAATGCGCCACCGGCTTTGAGAATTCCAAGCATGGCTACTACTACCCAGCCAGACCTCTCGAAGCACATAGGGACTATAGCCTCTGATTTAACTCCTACATGAATTAAGTCGTAGGCTAGACATGACGAAAGCCTATCCAACTCAGCGTGAGACCATTTCACATCCCACGCCCAAACTGCAGGTGCATCTGGTGTTGCAATTGCCTGCTTATGAGTGATCTCATGGATACATTTCTCTATAACCTGTGGGACTTCTTTGTTCCATTTCTCGAGTACGTTGTAATCGTATGAGCTAACTTTTGATAGTTCTCTGAGTAGATCTAACGACTCCTCCCCGAGCTGTCTAAGAACATGCTCAAAGTGGTGTTGTATTCTGTGCATCTGGATCTCGCTGACGACGGAGTCGTCATAGTAGCCAAATACATCCACACATCCGTTGCCGATTTTACACTCGATGGCCAGTGGGTATGAACTGATGTTCGCAACAGGTGTCAAAATAGGATCAAGGCCAAGAAGGCGGTTGTCCTTATTGCCTTCTGCCTCTGATTGAATCACCAGAAGACTCGGAGCATCGCAAGCTTTCATCGCATCTGTGCTTATGCGCCGAATGTTTTGCAGGCCATACTGCTCGAAAGGAATCATGGCGGCTGTTTGGGATTGAATGGCTTGAAGAAAGTCTTTGCTTGATTGATTTGAATCCACGTCAATGCGAATAGGCACCGTCGCGATCGTTGGCCCTGTGATTCCCGTGATCCCTTGCAATGGTGTATTTCGCCCACTCAAAGTGGTACAGAAAACCACATCCTTACAGTTCGAGTAATTTCCTAGAGTTACGGCCCATGCCCCGCGCAACAGTGTAGAAGTGGTGATTTGAGACTCACTTGGTCGCGAGATTGAGATGGACCGGCGAACTGTCTTTGTCTCGGATGGTATGTAGATTGGCGATGGTAGTTGTAGAAAATGTGAGGTATCCAAGGCCTTCAAATACGTTGCCCAAAATAAAGCCATCGATTCTTTGTTGTCATTCAGGATGTAATCAATGAAACTATTGTATGGTGTTGGTTTGCTGACCAGTCTCTTCTCATAGAATCGGGTGACACTATCAAAGAGTGTGGGAAGGCTCCATGCGTCGAAGGTGGTGTGATGGAGTAAGAGAACAAAGTATTGACCACCATCAGCCGTCTGAACAATGATGAAGCGACTCAGCCTGGCTCCAAACCCAGTTTTTAGGGTGTTCTTGCGAAGAAACTCGTCGAGATCAACCGTTGAATGGTTTTCGAATTTTGTGGCCTCCTTTACAACCACTTGCAACATTAGCGACCCTTGCAGAATAATCCGAGTCCTAAGGATAGTATGGAGTTGACTGGTTGAATTCCATGCCTTCTTGAAATGTTCCAAGTCAATGGAATGCGGTACACGGAAGATGTACTGTGCCACATAGGCCCCGGGTTGCTTCGTTGACAGAGCCATGAGACCCTCTTGTAAAGGCGTACAAGGGTATAAGTCTTCAATCTGGCCGGCCGTAATGCCGCACTGCAGAGCAACAGATTCCAAAACGTCAGTTTCGGATGATTCAATCAAAGTGAATGGCGCTACGGTTTGCTCATTCCCATTCGTTGTCTTCATTTCCTTCGCCATTTCGGAGAGCGTTGGATTATTAAAAATAGTGGCGACTGGCAGGCTAATATTCTGAACCCTGGCCGCTGCAGTGAGTTTGATAGCAGCAATTGAATCTCCCCCCAAACGGAAGAAATTGTCCTCTAGGCCAATTCGTGTTGTCGATGTTCCTAAGACACGGCTCCAAAGCTTCTGCAGTTGTTTCTCGGGCTCTGACGAAGGACGAAAATCCAAAGGTTTATACGATTGAAAAGGGGTTTGTAGTCTTGACTCCTTCCAATTCCAGGTGCTCTCTAGTTTCTCCTTTAGCGACTGTGTGTCGGTGTTACTTGTGAGGTGGTGTTCCTCTTCCCTGTCCTCAAAGACCACCAAGTCGCCGATTTTCGCATCGATTTTCCCGTTAATCTGCTGCAGAACAAATTGGTAATCTTCGAGTACTGCTTCCATTTTCTCCGAAGAGATCATTTGCTTGTCGTAACGAGCGCATAGGATACTTTCAGCCTTGACTCCTGGCCTGTATTCTAATACCAATGGATAGGTATCAAAATCCGCGTTCATGACATGCATAATCTCGGAGCCCATGAACTTGATTGAGTCGATATCAGTGTCCTTAGATTGTACAACAATGACACTAGTGAAGGAGGCGGCATCCTTACTCTTGCTATAATTTTTAATCGCTTGCAAGCCAGTGTGTTCATGAGGAATCATTTCTGTGGCATGTTTTTGCAGGTCTTGTAGGAAGTCGGAGATCGGCTGTGACAAGTCTAGCTTAACACGAATTGGTACAGTAGTGATTGTAGGGCCAACAATTCTTGTTGCTTCAGCAATGGGAACATTTCGTCCGCTTAAGACCACCCCGAATAGAACATCGTTGGATACCGTTACTCGAGCAATAGTAATGGCCCAGGCAGCGCGCAGGATTGTTGATGGTGTTACGCCCGTCCCAACGACTTCCACGTCGTTCAATTTTCGTGTTATTGACTCATGGCCACGGCAAGTATACCCATCATGGACAGGGTCTGGGAAGTGGTGGATATTAGCACCCAGAAATTGTGCACCCCAGTACTCACTGCTATCCCCATTCACCTCAGCCAAGTGCGCAATAAATCGATTGAAGGGTGTTAAGTGCTGTGGCGATTGTCCATCATACAACACTTCTACCTGCTTGAACATGAGACATAGTGACCAGCCATCATAGATAGCATGATGTACTGTCAACCGAAAGAAATATGCTTCTGGGCCTTCCAAAATCTCGAAGTGTTGTAGTGGCACGCCAAGCTGTATGGGTTTCATATTGTGAACTGCAGTGGTCGGAGATTCTTGAATTTGGCTGTGTTCCCAATGTATATTCTGCTCAACAACGGCTTGCAGGATGGTCAAGCCATTCACGACAATTCTAGTCCGGAAAACTTCAGTCGTGGCAACCACTTTTTCCCAGGCAGCCTTGAAGCGATCAACATCCAGCCCACTCGGTAGCTGAAGTACGTACTGGGCTACATAGCATCCAGGTTGTTTCATAGACAGGGCTATGAGGCCTTCTTGAAGCGGTGTGCACGGATAGATGTCGCGGATCTTATCTAGCGAGAGCGCACACTGTAATGCTACCGAAGTGCAGATTTCTTCCGAGGATCCACGGATGCCACGAAGGAGTGTAAACGGCTCGATGTTAACCATAGGGATTTCGTTCAATGACCCTTGGGAATCGAGATAGGCCGCCATGGCTTGAAGAGTTGGGTGTTGGAAGACTGCCGAAACAGTGAGGAAAACTCCTTCATTGTGGGCGTTTGCTGTGAGCTTCATCGCCAGAACCGAATCCCCGCCTATTTTAAAGAAGTCGCTTTGTGCTCTGACCTGGTGAGTGCCAATTCCGAGCACTGCGCACCACAGCCTCTGCAGCGTCTTCTCCGTCCCTGTTTGTGGCGCAACTTCTTGGGCAACGGCCTCGGCTAGTGAATATAGCAACTTCTGGTAGTGAGACAGACCGTCCACTAATTCTCGCAAATACGCCCGGTCTAGTTTTCCTGACAATTTCAACGGCATCTTCGTCAAAGGTATGAACATATCAGGGACCATGTATCTAGGCAGTGAAAGCAACAGCGACTGGCGAATTTCGCAGAACTGGTATCTCGTCGTTTCATCCATCTCCAGGATGGTGTCTTCTGATGACTGACCAGGCAGGACGATGAAGGCTATCAATTGTCCACGACCTGCAAGAAATTTTCGAAATACGACCGCAACTTGACCGTGATCAGGCAAGTGAGAACGCACACCATCCTCAACTTCGCTAACCTCTACTCGTTGACCGCGAATCTTCACTTGTGATGTATCCTTGCGACCAACGAAGGACATACTCCCGTCAAGACTATACCGTACAAGGTCACCTGTCATGTAGATATGCGGATACTTTGTTTCGAGCCACGGTGGAGGCTCAATAAAGGCTGCAGCAGTCTTTTCTGGATCACCGAAGTATCCACGAGCGAGAGTTGGGCCATCAATAAAGAGTTGTCCAAGAGCTCCTGGAGGCACCAGGTTTTGGCAACTGTCCAGTATCCAAACTCTACATCCTACCGGATGACCGATGTTAGATGGAACAGAGTTTATGGCATCCAAGTTCAATGTCGCGGCCACCGAGGCTTCTGTTGGCCCATAGCCGTTGATGAGATGCGTGGAGCTGTTCGCCCAAGAACGGATTTGATCTTGAGTCATCGCCTCCCCAGCAACAACCAGTGTTTGAAGGCAAGGCAGATATTCTTTCAGTAGGATATCTGCCACCAAAGGAGTCAAGTTGGCCCACGTTATTTCAAGATCGAGCATGGTTTTTGGGAGATTGCTCGATCTATCAGCGTCAGTTGGTACGCAAACTGTGCCACCCGAGATCAAGGTTGTAAGGATCTCCAAAAGGCAAGCGTCGAAGCTGTATGACGCAAATTGAAGGACTCGTGAGCTGTTCGTCATCTCCAATGGCCCGCTATGAGCCTTTGCGGCAGACACAAACGCGCCATGTTCGATAACAACTCCTTTCGGCTTTCCGGTTGAGCCAGATGTGAATATGATAAAGGCGGCATCTGTAGATCTCAAGTTATCTGCGATGGTAATCTTCTCTGGCTCTCTCGAACGCTCAACAATATCTGGCCCAACCTCGAAAACAGTCTCGATGAACGACGACGCAAGTTTTTTCTGCTGCCGAGATGAGATCACAATGGTCGGAGAAAGCTGAGCTATGATCTCTTCCAGCCTGGCTCTTGGATGTGACGGATCCAACAGGACGAAAATACCACCTGCCAGCATCACAGCAAGCATTGCCACGGTTGTCCATCCCGACTTTTCGAATAGAAGAGGAACTACCATCTGGGGACCCAGTCCAATATCCAATAGGTCCTTTGCGACCAGGAAAGAGATGTTGTAAAGTTTGGCGTATGAAAATGATACATCCCAAGCCTCGATAGCGGAAGCTTCAGGGCAATAAGCAACCTGTTGCTTAATAGCAGAATGGATGCACTCGGTTGATCTTTCAAGCTCCGGGGCCGTAAACGATAATATTGCATCCCGCCCTTTATTGCTGATGCGATTGACAGTTCTGATATCCTGAGAAGGGCTGTTCACAAAGGCGCTCAGGACTGTGTTGAGCGTGTCGATAATGTGTTCGGAATGACCTCGCGAGAGTAGTTCCGATTGATAGTCCATCTTCACAAAGATCTTCCCATCAAACACGTGTACGCCGACGGCTAGGTCATACTGAAACAACGTTAATTCATCACTGCCAAAGCCTATAGTCCACGTACCTCGCTTGGATCATACTCTCCTATCTTCTCGAATTCGATGCTGGATTTCACTGCGACTTTGCTTACCTCATGCCGTTGATAAGAAATGATCGTGTTGAACAATGCAGGGACCCCGAGAGCGTTATGTACATCTCCAAGAGAGCAAAATTCATGCTCCAGACACATTAGAGCATCAGTCTGCATGGACCCGAGTGCGGACGAGATCGAATCCACCTTTGATAAATCGGTACGGCATATTAGCACGTTCGAGAAAGCGCCAACGAGGTCTTCGATACCGGGGAGGGGAACATCCCGACCAGACACTAAATAGCCGAAACAGACATCATCAGTGCCAACGTATGATTGTAAAACTATTGCCCAGGCAAGTTGGAAGAGCGTTGACATTGTATAATTTTCCTTCTCGCAAAACTCCCACAACTTCTTGGCTTGGCTGGGGGGAATCATAGACCGCATGCTCCGTAGTTCTTTTTTCATTTCTGAGCCCACCTCGAGTCTTGGAAACAAGCAGGGTTCAAGATCTGCAAGGCGTACTTTCCAGAATTGGAGAGATTTTGTGTCGGTCTGGCCACGGACTAGTGATATGTAATCGCCGTACGATGATGCAGGAGCAGGCGGTAATCGATCGTCATACGCCAAGAGAATGTCGCGAACGATATTGTCGATTGAAAGACCATCCATGACCAAATGGCTGATATTCAAACTGCTGAATACCCTTCCATTCTCAGCTTCATAGATCGTAAATTGGAGAGGAAGTTGAGCCTGGCCATTCAATTCACCACATAGATGATGTAATTCAAGCGATTTGCTCTCCCATTGCCGCTTAGCAACTTTCACTTCAATGTTCTTCAATACTACTTGATGGAAGGACTCGTTTGCTGTGACATTTTCCACAAATATTGTCCGTAAGCAAGGGTGGCGAGAGACCACCTGCCGCCAAGCATGCTCAAGTCTCTCCATATCAACCCTTTGACTTCCTGGGCTTGACTCTACTTCCCACATGGTATGAGTGTTGTAGCTCGCTGAACCTTTAGCCTGACTTATTAAAATCCCTTGTTGCATTGGAGAACAAGGATATATGTCCTCAATATCAACATTTGCAGTCATGCCCGGAGGTGATGATACCTTTTTAGCTAAAGTATCCAGAGAACCATACGTCAATCGAGCTTTTGAAAAGTCACTGAGAGTGTATTGGACTGGTAACTGCCTGATGTTCTCTGCTAGATCTTTGAGGCATTGTTTAACTGATATGGTCCACTTCTGAATGCGTTCCTGATGAGCCATGCGGGAATTAAATTTGAAGGAGAACCGGAGGCGGCCCTGCTCGACACATGCGTTGACTTCAAAGAGACTGAAACGGGTCATTGACTTGGCTGCAGATTCCTGCATTGATGACTCAACCTGCTCCAAGAGGCGATCAGGGCGCTCCAGTTGCTGGTACAACCCAGAGTAGTTGAAAACGAACTCCATTGGTCCAGCAATGGCTAGCGTCTTCCTCCCTTCTGGATTTAGGTATCGAGATGCGAAATGGCCCCATCCTTTGTGTGGAATCGCTCGCCGGACATCTTTTGTAAATCGTACCACATCAATTATGGTATCCTTATCACCAATTGGGATATGGAGTGGACAAAGTGTTGTAAACCATCCAACTGTTTGAGAAATATCGATATTAGAGTCCCACACCTCTCGACCATGACCTTCGAGGTATATTGAGGGGGTCTCGCGTTCTGGAAATGCTTCTCGGAAAGAGTAAAACAGAGCTGACAAGAATAGATCCATTGGCTCTGTTCGAAGAGCCCTATGGCAATCATCACCCCTCAAGAGCGAGGTTGTCAATTCTTCATCTAGCTCAAAGACTTCTTCACGGGTGTCCCTATGAAAGTTGTGTACAATGTCCATCTTCCAGAATTCAAGGTCTGGCGGTTCGACTGCGAATGGGTATGCGGCTCCAGGAGTGAGATGTTCTTGGCTGTACTCTGCCTGTAGTATACACCAATTTTGGAAAGACACAGGGACATCCGGGAGACTATCTCCTGACTTTAGCGATTGCTCTAGGTCATCGAATATGATCCTCCACGAAACCAGATCGACCACAACATGGTGAGCAATAACAGAAACAAAACAACCTTGCTTTGTGTAAAACAAATCACAGACAAAGACCGGCCCATTCGTGATGTCCAGACTTTCCTGTCGCGAATTCAAGATGGGGGAAATTGTATCGAAGGATGGAGACTTGTGACATTGAAAGCGGTAGGAGCCAGAGACATTGTTCGTTATTTTCTGTACCCATGAGCCATTTTTATCAACGGTGAAGCGGGCACGGAGCATAGAATGTCGCTTTACGACCGCTTCCAATGTTTGCTGCATCTCGCTCGACTTGATCACACGTTTCGCTCGCAGGAGAAAGCTCTGATTGAAGTGGTTTTCTCCGTTCGGTGATGCTTCAAAGAACATTTGTTGGATTGGCGATAACTTGAATGGCTTCTCAATTGACTCCTCTGGAATAGGAGTAAATTTGACGCTAACTTCGACATGTGGAAGCAGTCGTGAGATAGTTTTCCATTTGAGGATGTCTTGCACGGCTAGTTTCATTCCTTTTTCTCGACACTTTGACACTACTTGGATCGCTGATACCGAATCTCCCCCGTAGGAAAGAAAGGACTTATCCAAAAGAATCTGATCGGATGGTATATTGAGAACTTTTGCCCATATTTGCGATATCGTGAGTCCCAGTTTCGTCCTTGCTGTGAGCCGATCTCTGTCGTCCTTTCTCGTTTGAATATCAAGTGAAGTTTCATCGTCAAGGCTTCCAATCCACTCAATTATTTGAGCTCTGTTGACCTTTCCAGAGAGCAGAAGCGGAATGGCCTCAACCGGCAATATTACAGCCGGAACCATGAAAGAGGGCAAGCTGACTTCTGCTCTCGCTATGAGCCTAGAAAGACACTCCTGTGCCTTCACCGATTCTGCCCCCCGAAGAAGCCGGAGATCTTTGGAATCCACCATCTTGTTCGATAATGTCTCTAAACAAACGATTCCGACTAAACGGCAAGCATATGGACCAGAATTTGGCCACACTACAGCCGTTTGTGAGACCCCATCTTCCCCGGCCAGGCATTGCTCAATTTCCTCAGTTTCAACTCGCTGTCCTCGAATCTTGATTTGCATGTCCTTACGACCAACAAAATCCAAAGTGCCATCAACATTTCGTCGCATCAAATCCCCAGTTTTGTAAAATCTTTGTCCAGGCTTCTGCCAAGTGGTGTCGTCAATGAATGCAGCTCTCGTTCTTTCTGGATCGTTCAAATATCCTCGAGCAAGATTAGGCCCTTCGATTAGTGCCTCTCCGATTTCACCCTTGGGAAGAAGTCGATTATGGTCATCTGGATCAGTTATCCATATGTGACATCCAACAGGGACACCAAGATTTGCGGGCCCAGCCGCCTCAGTCACTCGAGAGTTGACAGTTGCAGAAACTGAGGCTTCGGTCGGGCCATATGCACATAACAGATGTGGAATATCGGCCCAATCTCGAATCTGAGACTTCTTCATTGTCTCCCCGATCATAACGAGGGTCTTCAACTGGGGAATTGCCTTAGGAGCTAATAGAGCTGCAACAGTGGGTGTGAGGATTGCAAGATCTACTCTCAACTCGTGCATTGCCCGGGCGAGATCATTGACGCGATCTGTCGCGCTTGGAACACAACAGCAGCCGCCTGACATAAGAGTCGTGAGTATTTCGACGAGGCTGGCATCAAAACTGTAAGATGCAAATTGCAGGACCCTAGATGTCGATTCGATCCGGTGAGCTGGACCATGAGCAGCAGCGCAAGCGCAAAATGCGCGATGCTCGACAACCACACCCTTTGGCCGACCAGTACTTCCAGACGTGAAGATCACGTACGCTGCACTCCTTGGTTGCGACGAGAAAGGGGCAGCATCGCTGGGCGCTGGCAGCTCATCAAATGTAGAAGAACACACTGGAAGCAATGTCCGAGTCAAGGGCCTGCAGAGATCGGTATATTGAGGTGAGGTGAGGATCAAATTAGCGCCAGCCTGGCGGATTATTTGTTCCAGTCGCTTCACGGGATATGAAGGGTCCAGGGGTACAAAAGCTCCTCCAGCTTTCAACACTGCCATCATGGCCACAATTGTCCATGCTGATTTCTCGAAGCAGAGTGGAACCAACACTTCCGATCCTACGTTTAATGAAACGAGTCGAAAAGCAAGCCTCGAAGATAGCGTATCCAGCTCCGAATAAGAAAACTGTTGATCCCAGCCACAAACAGCTTCTGAATCCGGACGCTCCCGAACCCGTTGAGCGAAAACTTGGTGAATACATGATTCCCGCATTCCTGGTACTGTGATTGTAACCGCTCCTTTCTGGTTTATATGGAGCGTGTTCTCTGAGTGAAAAACATCGAGATGTGAGTTCTCAGCTGAGCTTTGAGGCATATAAGTCTCTTGCGCCATGACGTAAATTGATATTCCCAGTGTTCTGCTAGGATAAGTTGCCGTTGGAATGAAGTGCTCGATGACGATTTTGTTCCTGTCAGTCTACAAACTGAGAATACCTGTATAATGTTCCGTTCACATCAACATACACATACCCTCTAACGTATACACGTGAGGCGAACTGAGTGACCGCCTTAGCTTCCGTAACGGGAGATTAGACGGCATGCATTACACGAAAAAGGAAAGCAGCCTTGTGAATATCGAAGATAATGTCAAAAACACCCCTAAAAACACCTCCGCCGACATACCACCGGTTTCGTGCTTCTCGGAGAGAGCTATCAAGGGCCAGCCATTGGCTTCTACATCGAAATCGACTTTCTAGCGGATAATCAAGCCAGGCCAGTTGAGAACCATTGTCCCCGGGTCGATCATTGAAGAAGTGTACCGAGTGGCGAGGAGGATTCGTGTCGCGCTTAGAAGCATCCACTGGCCAACCGCCCACCCCAAAATTTCGATTTTTGATTATACCTTCATAATAATTACCAATATTAGTATATATTAATACTTTATAGTTATTTCGATATCCGAATGGCTACATATTTATTTTGAACCAGTAGTGCGGCTAGAATTGCTCATAAGGTAGTGATTTTGTTATTTTTGCCCTGCTATCAAATCCCTTCACTCGAGCCTCGCTAGAGGCATTTACTTTTGATATCCTTATTAGAATACCAAAATTTTATGATTTTTTAAAGTACTTAGAAAATGCTAAAAATTTCCTGGATTAATATATTAACGTCATTGATCACGAATATCTACTCAAAGTTTTGGTTTTATACCGTTGTTGTAGTGAAAAGGGGTGGGCGGTTGGAGGGTTTGGGCGGTTGGCCAGTGGATACTTCTAATTGAGTTTGCGTTTGCATGGTTCCAGGGGGAAAAGTAAAACGACACCGCCCCGGGCGTCGATTGGAGCCAGACTAGCCTACTAACCGAGAGTAGAGGCGCTCCTACAGGAATAATAAAAATTTGGGTTTCTCTCCAAATTTAAATTGCTTTATAAGGATTTGATAGAATTTAATAATTTATTTTATTTTATTAAAAGACTAATTAGGGGCTATGTAAATCTAAACTTTTTATAAAAGTATTAATTAGTAATAGTACTCTAAATTAAAGAAGTTAAAAAGGTAAAAAATAATACTCTAAAAGTAGTTATTAAAAAGACTAGAAATTTAGTAATTAAGTTTCTATGACTAGACATAAGAGCTTTGCAGCCCCTATTTATTACCTGGGGGTGTCTTTTTACCTTTCTCTAGTTCTAGTGGGATAAGCCACTTTTCCGGGCATTCTCTCAACCCGGTTACACCTCCGTATACCACTAAATAAACCGCGAATAGTCAATAGCGAACAGCGCTAGGGTTAATAGTAAGCTCACAGTAAGCTTACATTTAAGGGCTCGGCCCTTTTCAAGAAATGGCACAGTCGGACACGTACGTGGGATTCCTAATATTAAAGGGAAACTCCACCCTACCCTTGAGCTTCACGTAGTAATGAAGGCATCTAAAATATATTAGCGTTAGATTTCACGGACCAGCCCACGTGCTTGAGTCCTAATCACTATTCAATCTATGTAACTTGCCCCGTGGTCTTAGTTTCTATTTAATCGCACTTTTGCAGATTGTCACGTGCCGCGTTGCGTGCGCAGCCCATTCCGTAGACTAGACCCGATTAGGCATAGCAGAGGTTCGGGAGTATAGTTCAGTAGCTCAACCTCCTGAACTAAACTCCCTAACCTCTATAATATACTACTTTACTAACGATAAACGTAATGAGCATTCCACGACTACACGTGATGGTGCTTAGCGTTTCTGGTGAACCGACAGTTTCACATATTTCCTAAATTCTGGATCCCCGGTGCACAGTCCAGTATAGCCAGCCTCTTGGGAAATGAAAGGATCATGTTCCGATGAAGATTCTAGGTTTCTTTGGCCAACAGTTTATCCGAACTGAAAGTATCTCGGATTTTCTCTACGTGTTACATTGTTGGGTCAACTGACTCCCACCATTGCCACCAAGTGTCTCTTCACGGGGAGCATCGGTTGCTGTCGCTTGATACCAACAACCAACCGCCAATTCCAGTGTTGAAATTGTGAATTTCGACAGAGCTGAGCGTAGAACCTCATACAGTTGAAAATGGCTTCCAAATTTAACATTATTATTGTCGGTGCAGGTTAGTGCATTTATGGCTTTCGTTAGTTCAATTTCCGCAACTCACACGACATCACAGGAATTGCCGGTTTGGGAGCGGCAATTGCTTTGACAGATAAGGGGCACAAGGTCACGGTTCTCGAGCGCCATGGGCAGCTCCAAACCTTAGGTAGTGTCATAGGCATCATGCCTAGCGGCACGCGTGTTCTCGAGCAATATGGCGTCTTAGACAAAGTGTTCAAAACATGCGGAGATCGTTCAATGACGATGATATATCGAAGGTGGCAAGATGGAGACATATTATTATCACAGATTCCCTCTACGAGAGAGAATCTATGGGGAATTCGGTATGTGCACTAGGGTCTATTAGCGAACGTAGCTGAGAAGTACCTGCAGTGGAGCCAGCGGAAAACGAGGCGATTTCCAACATATACTATATGAGGCAGCGAAGGATCGAGGTACGATTGTTCGGTTTAATTGTCAGGTGGCCGATGTCGATGATGACGGCCCGTCCGTCACACTACGCGACGGAGAGAAGATAGAAGCAGACCTTATTGTGGCAGCAGATGGTACGTTATAAAAGTAGCCACAGTGTTGGTGGTGAAGGATCTCACTTCGTCCAGGTATCAACTCTGCTATTAAAAGGGTATTCTATCCAGACAAACGCCAACTCTTTAGCGGGATCGATGACTATATGATACGTGTTCCGACTACCAACATCAGACGAAATCCAAAACTTGCCCCACTCCTTGATACTGCAAATTCCTGGTGGGGGCCAACTGGTTGCGTGATTGCTGGTGTAGCTGGAATTGGTGAAGATGTTGAATATTGCATGGAATTCTGCATCCTGAGCGAAAAAGCTGGTAGCGAGGGAAACTTGGTCACAATTACCAATATCGACAAGATCAAGGGGGCCTTCAAGGACTGGGATCCTGCGTTAATTGAGCTGCTCAACTTTGCAGGGCAAGCAAAAACTTGGCGGTTGGCGTACACGACCCCGGACTTGGATTGGGTGAGCAAAAGCGGCCGAACAGTTCTCATCGGAGATGCTGCTCATGCAATGCTACCACATGCGATGGCGGTGAGTTTAAATATTTTCGGCGCCCCTATTCTCATAATTCTTCTCATGCGAATTTCAGGGGGCCACGACAGCTCTAGAAGATGGTGCTTCCCTGGCAGAATGTCTCGCCAGAGCAGACCATAAATCTGAAATCCCGAAATTTCTTCGAGCTTTCGAAGCAATCCGCAAGCCTCGCCTCACTTACATACAGAATGAAGCACTGGGTAGAGCGAAGATGTTCCATCTTCCAGATGGTCCAGCCCAGAAAGCACGTGATAAGATGTTTGCAGCAAACCCCACTATGGTACCGTCATCGTGGGATGGCAAACATATTGACAACCCACCAGACGAGTCCCGGAGAGATCTGGGAGTGGCATATGTGGTAGGGCACAGGGCAGTAGACTTGGTGAGTTCCCTTATTTATTTTGTCCCTTCCCCGGACCGATTGCTGACTCAAACTATCCAAAGACAAACAGGAAACTAGATGAGATGTGTGGTATGGCGTCAAAAGCGTAATCAAAAATGAGTGTGTGGTTCATGTTAAACAAGGTCAGAAACGATGGAGGCTATCGTCCAAAAGCAGTAACTCAATTACCGACTACCCGTTACATTTCGTGAACCAAAGATACAAGAATAATTAGCTGGTTATGCCTGAATATTCGAATCCTCGAAAGCACTCACAAGTTTCGGAGTGTTGAGAACTTGAGTTGCGGTTGCCGAGTCTACATATACAGTAAAATCTAGATATTGCGAACCTCGAGATAACAAACGCGCACGTTTACTTCGCCGCAACGGAGCATACGCAAAAGACTACAGGGATAGTTTGTTAGAGAATAGGGGTGATTCTGTTTCACAGTCTCGGTATATCAAAATATTAACCTCTCGCCCATACAAATTTTTCGTGTTCGTTATATCGAGGTTTTACTGCAAACTTCGGATTGTCACCACTCTTGCAGAACGCTGCGCTCATGATTTCTAGTCTCTGCATTTAAACACGCAACTCAACAAGTTCGACGCTTGCGGATTAGTGGCTACCCAACGGGCAAATGAGGGGTACATGTCAGTTTTGTCGGTTTCCAGGAAGGAGCAGACACAGCCCAAGAGAAGTCGGTCCGAGAGGTTATTCGAAGTCACCCGCATGGCACCAACACCAATCTGGACTGGGGTCCAAGGGGTACTCCGCATGGCTTATGTTTCAGTCAGCAGCAGACACAGCCCAAGAGGAATCGGTCCGAGAGTCTAGTTTCGATATCATTTCGTGGACTGGACTTATTCATACTTTGACAGTCAAACTGCTAGTTTTCTTAACGTTCCCCCCGCACACCAACATGAACGTCGCCGATCGCTTATCTCATGCGTCGGTTCCCTCCAAGTTGACGGAAGCAAGTATCCCATTCGCTGACAAAACACTCAGTTTGGAATTTTGTCAAGGAAAAACAACTCTAAAAAGAGTGTTATTTATTGGTAGCCAAGCATCAAGCCGAATAACTGAAGAAAATTTAAAAATTTAAAAATCTATATATTCACAGTAATCTTACAAAAATTTGTCGGCTTACATACCGTTTTAATAACGATCTTTAGTGAAAAGTACCAAAATGCATTGTGTTTCAAGACAAAATTTGAAACGGAACACTTCCTTCTGTAGACTAGGAGGGAACTAACCTATGCGATGAGCAGTCAACGATTGGTGTTTGCTTAACTTGTTCGGCGAAGTTGAGGTTGCAGTGCATATCAAACTCATACGCGAACAGAAAAATTGCTGCACGCTGACGATGTCCATTAGATTGGAGAATAGAAGACCAGTCGACTAACGATATATCGAATTGGTGTTGCTTATTCCTGAAGAGCCCCTTGGTATTGCCTTTCTACGTGCATTTAAGGTTTGGCGCCAATAGCTTATCTGAGCCTAACCAATCGTGGCTTAGCGAGCTCCTTGTGCTCACCATTCTCAGTATCCTCGTGAAGCTCCCAAATCCTACGCTAGCAGGGGTGAGATTTTGAAGTGGGAACGTCGTCTGAATTGACGAGCTATTGTCTACGGGTGTGAATCCTTCGGAATCTTAAGGGGAAAACCTAAAACGAACCTCGATTGGGGTGTCGATTGCCAGGATTACTAGTTCTAGTCACTAACCCAAAGTAGAGGCGCTCGGACAGGAACACTAAAACTTTAACTTTTTCTTTAATTTAATTTAATCTTATAAGGAATTAATATAATTTAATACTTGTTTCATATCCTTATAGCACTAATCAAGCGCTAATTAAATATAAGCTTTTCATAAAATTTGGATTAGTAAGAGGTCTTTAAATTAAATAAGTTAGAGAATTTATATTTTATAGCCTAAAGATAAGCTTAAGAAAGCCTAGAAATTTAGCGAATGAGTCCCTAAAACCAGGAGTAAAAGCTCCCTATAAGCCCTAATTTATAGGGCTTTATAGGGCTAAAAAAAATCAGAACTTAATTATTTAGTATAGAAACTCCCTTAAATTAAAAATGTATTTTAAGAAATCCTTTTGTTATATATTAGAGAGCACGCGATTATAATATACTAGCTTATCCTTATAACAAAAAATCTAATTAATAATCTTTAAAGAGTTTAAATAGCCAATTGCAAGTCTTTAATACCCCTGCCCCCATTGACACCCCTAATCGACCCCCCCGGGGGGGGGGGGGGGGGGGGGTCGTTTTAGTTTTTCCCAAATTGACGAGCTATTGTCTGCGGGTGTAAATCCTTCGGGATCTTAAGGAGCGACAGGCGCACGAGGGGATATTCATCACCGAGAATAGACGTCATGTATCACCATCTCTCACGGCAGTAAGGAGAACTAAACACACAACGGACAAGAGAAGTGTGATAAACTAGGAGCTAAATTGCACAGTCGACAAGTGAAATCAGAGTAATTGCTGCCCAGCGACTTGAATTCTGACTCATAAAAAACTGTTCCCAAATCTTAATCAATGAGATCCCACAAAATACTGATCACTAACTGACCCCTCAGCCCCTCCATAGTTCTGCCTCATCCACAACTGCGCGATGTCCCAGTTCTCCACTTTTGAACCCTGGTCACGGATTAGGATGCTCTCTTCGAGGTCGCGAATTCCGGACAATCTACACTAACCTGGGTCTGAATCGTTCCGCGAAGTTGCGGACTACTTAACGGTCTAGTGATCGAAGTGGGGATGACTGGACTCCCTCTTCTTGTAAATGGCAGGCTTGTCGTATGAAGATGGCCGCTCATATGAAGATGGCCCCTCATATGAAGATGGCCGCTCATATGAAGATGGCCGCTCATATGAAGATGGTCTCTCATATGAAGAGGGTTTGCTGTAAGATTTGACTTCGTAGTTGGCTGGTTTGTCGTATGAAGATGGCCTCTCATATGAAGCTGGCCTCTCATAGGAAGAGGGTTTGCTGTACGGTTTGACCTCGTAGTTGGCTGGCTTGTCATATGACTTGGTCTCATAACTGGTGGGTTTATCGTATGAAGTTATTTTATCATACGACTTTGGAGCATCATAGCTTGGAACTGGGCGAGCAGCAATGTTGGCTGGGATTGCAAGCCCGCTGGCCAATTTGGAGAGCACGACAAGAATACCGTAGTGTTGTAGAAGCTTCATGATGGAATGATTATATTGCAGCGAGGCTTGTATCAAAGAGGCTTGCAGGAAGTTTGTATGATGTAGGATATGAGAATATCAGCGAAAGTTGGGGAGCAGAAATGAGTTTATGTGGGAGTAGTAGAAAATATATAGGTGAAGAAAGTCTGGGAGAAGTGACTTTGGCTCTTCTCGTCTTTAAACAGGATTTCAGAAACGTCAAGGATAACATGTAGAGCACTGGAATTATTAGCTTGGAACCATCTTCTGCAAAGCTCTCATGCCAAGAAAAGTCTACGGAGTCAATGCAAGAGTAAATTCACCTAACATATTGAGAAGTAAAACAACTTAGGTATTCGTAATTTGCAGTATGAAACTTCGGGGGTATCTTGAAAATTCTAAGAGCAAGGTCAATACAATCTCGTGGATAACTCAGTTCTTACTCTTTTCAGCTAGCAAAATGGGTGTGAAGTACAACTTACACTTGTCTCTCTCACTCGGCAGGACTGTCGGTCCAACTATGGGTCCAACTGTCGGCCCAACCGTCGGCCTTATATGAAACGAAGGATTCACGGGGAAGTGTAGAATGCCGCTCGATGATAAGCGCAATACGTGCCTCACGGATTAATGCTGTAAGGAGGCGCTGTCAAGAAGTGTAGACCATAGAAGAGCTCAACTTATTGGAGTGTTAGGAGCACACTTCCTCGCTGCCACCTAAACTTGGTGTCCTTTATAATCCCGATTCTTTCTCCTCACTCCATCTTCCGATTTGTGTTCCAATCTGCAACTTCAAGACTGCTATATTGCACGTAGTTATCTTCCGGCCATTTATTATGTGGCCATTCAAAAGTCAGCAGCGATCATCTGAATGTGTATATCTTCCCCTCGTCGATGGATCAGAAAACGGCTTTGAAAGCGACAAACTCGAGGATGGCCAATCTTCAGATCCATACAGCAGGCGGTATTGCACAGCGATTGTTTATTTCAGCATAGTAACAATTACGCTCGCCACAGGGTTTATTGCTGGCTTTTTCATGGAGAGAAGAGGAATGCTTTACTTTACAGAAGCAATTTCAAGTACACATTCATCGCATACTTTATGTCATAATCCAGATACTCGTCGTGAATGGCGAAGTCTCGGTCTGGATCAGAAGCACGAATATCTCGAGGCTGTGCAGTGTCTTCGGCATATTCCTTCGGCATTGAATCCGAACATGTCGCTCTATGATGACTTCCCATATTTGCACAACACAATTGGGGATTACGGTACGTGAAACTGCTTGAAATTTACCATATCGACGCATTTTCTGACTACGACTAGCTCATATGGCTGCCCCATTTTTGGCGTGGCACAGATACTTCATTCATTTATACGAGAGAGCGCTGAAAGAACAGTGTGGCTACAGTGGCACCCTGGCGTGGGTAAAATTCTGCCTGAAAGAATATTTAAAACTAATTCCAAACTAGTTATTGGGACTGGAGTCTTGACTGGGAAACCATGCCATACGCTCCGGTTTTCAGTGCTGAACATGGCTTTGGCGGTGACAGCCATCCCAACCGTGCACCCAGTCAAGATTTCATTATCGGAGAAGACCGTTGCGTTGACAATGGCCCTTTTGCCGGTCTTGAAGTTCACTGGTTTGGCAAAGAAGATTTCCCTCACTGCCTATCCCGTGGCTTCCGTGACGGAAGCCCAATGCCGGAAATGGGTTATCTTATTCGACCAGAGGCCATAGAAAATCTTCTTCGTGAGACCGATTATGAGAAGTTCTTTTTGGGCTTGGAAGAAGGGCCGCACAATGCTATCCCGAGTGCTATTGGCGGGGATTTCTCGTACACTATTGCGCCTTACGGTGAGTATTTGTTCCAGTTTTAGCCCACCAATTCCAATGTTACTATCCTGACATGAATAAAGACCCATTATTTTTTCTTCATCATACTCAGCTCGATCGTACTTGGTGGCGTTGGCAACAACTCCATCCGTCACACCAGATGCAATACCTTGGCGCTGCAAAGCACCATTCTAATGAGTCAGCCTCCTTGGATGATATACTTCCAATGGGGGGTTTCGCACCTGGAATCATGGTGAAGGAAATTATGAATACTGAATCGGGTTTACTCTGTTACCGATATTAGAAACTTCAAGGAGATACCAGGTATTACATAATGTTGTTCTTTGTTATTGATTTCTATGGGTATCGGGTGGACATCCTTGCGGTCTGGAGTTTTGATTGTTATCCCTAGGCACTATACTTTGAGATGTTCTAGACCTTTGTCTCCGTAACATTGCTTAAAACAACAAATTATGGGTTCCTGGCGAGCGAAGTCTTTTATTGAGGAGCCAAAATGGACGTCCTGCATGCTAATTCAAAATCTAGCCTCGTTAGTGGATGATTAATTTCCACCTCTTATTTCAAATTATATCATTATTTTCCTCAAACTAAGATTTGATTCGACTCCTCAAAAATAGCTCTTATGAATCCTCCAAAGCTCCACTCACCCTTTTGCCTTTCAAATAGTCATGATTCATACAGTGTAAGTATTCTTATTATAATTAAATTATTTATATAATTAGCTCTTTTATAACTTAAGATATTTTATTAAAACTCTTATTTTATAAGTAGTAAGAGGCTGACTTCTTCTCTTAATTCCTTTACTTTATAAAAAAATTACAACTTTATCATATTTTAAGCCTTAATTAAGTTCTTTTTATAAATATCCCTATTTTGTAAGTATCCCTTCGTCCAGTGAGACATTGCCACATTAGCAGCCGCACATGAATATCCCTAATTCGGATTATGTTCTGGCCTGATTAGGGATATTCATGTGCGGCTGCTAATGTGGCAATGTCTCACTGGACGAAGGGGTATCTTCAGGCATTAATACCCTAGAGCTTCCTGCGTTTCAATGGATCATAGCAGAATACCCTAAGTGAGACCCCTAGCGGGACAGCATAGGCTGTCCGTATACGGAGTAGACTTCGTGGTTTCAAATTGCAGGAGATCGCTGTTAAGGTTACATGAGTTCTGGTTCAAAAAAGAATTAGCAGTTGCATTCTACTCTCATATTGACCTCGCTGTTCGCCTTCATCCTGCCTTGACCCCACTACAGAAATGGCAGCAGCCGAGTTCAAAATTCAATGCATGCCTAGCCGGCACTACAGCCGTAGGCGAAACTAGCTTTAACCCTCCATTTTTTAGCGATTTTGAAAACCCGCGTCGGGAGAGAACCACCACCAACTACGATTTTCTAATTATCATAATTACTCTACAACTACTTTATTAATTAATCTGCCGTACTACAAAATTGAAGACTACTATGCCCCCCATAAGATCCTCTAAGCGGCTATAAGCTAGAGCGTCTACTCCTAAGAAATCTCTAAATTAACTTAGCTAAAGGAATAAGAACGTACTAACCGAATTTAACCCGTCCTAATCGCCCCTTCGACACCGTCCGGTAGCTAGAAAGCGGGATAGAGGGTATATAAACCTCCCTAAAGCTAATTTCGACGATAATATAGTACCTAGTACTCTTATTATTATACTAAGTAACTCTATAGCTCCCCCCTTAATACCCCTTAATAACTCCCCGCTTCTAAAGTATACTAAGAAAGTAATATAGCCTCCTCCTCTACTATTCGATCTATTAATTAAATAAGAAGTACCTTATAATATATCTATATTTATAATACTAGTTATAGATAATATATAGAAAGATAAGACATTCTCAAAGACTATAGATATTAACTCTACTATATAGAACGATTTTAACGATTTACGAGCCTTCCTTTATTATAAGTATATTAGAGAATTCGAAACTATTCGTAACCTCTAAATATACGAAAAACCGAAGCTTTCTTACTAGATAATTAGGATTAGTAGTTCTAAGGCGCTTAATTCTATATATATTAATAATAACGAATCTTAGCTTAGGCTTTTAATTATACTTCAATAAATAGAAAAGGATAATAATAGGGATTAGAAGATCTATTATAAGATCTATATAGAGGTAATATATAAGATATTTAATTATTAAAAGACTCTTCCTTTAAGCGTAAATAGGATAAGGGATAGAAATAAGGGTAAATATAAACCTTATACTATATAACCTACTCGACTTACCTCTCTTAATATTAACGACAACGATCCCTTTATAGAAGAGATTAATGATATATAATAAGATAATAATAATCTCGACCTTCCCCCGTATCCTCCTTCTAAATTACGAGACTCTATAACGAACTATTAACTCTAAGAGAAGGTAGATCACGATATAAACCTCCTAGCTTAGGAGTATATCTATTAAAAGATATTTATATAATACCTCTATAAAGACCTCGACTATCCTAACTATAGCTCTTATTACTACGAGATAAGCTTATCTAAAGAATACTATAAAGTTATATTAAAGTAATAGAATAAGTAAGCTACTTTAGTAAGAATTATCCCCGAGATTATAATTAATATACTACTATCTAATTAGATAGCTTTATACCTTTAGGGATAAAAGAGGATAGAGAAGAAGAAATAGAGTTAAAAGAAGTTTATAAAGGAGGATATATCTATACTAATACTTACTCTTATACCTACTTCTATATAAGTTTAACTAATTATTATCTAATAACCCCTTCCTCCTCTTCCTCTTATATCTTAACTAGTCCAATATCCTCTACTACTATACTTTACTTATTATGACGAATTCGGCCTCTTTAAGGGATAGAGCTATTACGATAGCCCCCATATATATTATTATTAATAGTACCCGAATTTAAGACCCCCTCTTCCCTATAATCCTATCCCTTAAGCCTCCTCTCTAATTCGACATCCTATAATTAATCTATTCCCCGATTTCTAAGACTAGTTAATAACTATAGTAAGTAAAGATAAGGATAATATTAATAAAGTTATATAGATTATTAAGGAAGAGAACTTTAAGATTAATTAATTAAAGATAAGTAGAGCAATAACTATACTTTTATAGAAAGGGGTCTCTAGTAAAGAGGGGATTATGGGAATATAACATATAATAATAAATCGAATAAGTATATGTATAAATTAAGGAAGTATTATATAGGTGAAGTATATATTAAGTTACTTAAGGTCCCCTTTATTAAAAAGGTGGAAAGCTAAATACTAAAGGGAGTGAGAAGCTAAGGAATCACGTGTAAATACCTAACCTACCCTATATCTACTAGATCCCTACTACATATATCCCTTCCCTAGAAAAGTCGCCCTTAACTTATTAATTCCTACTAGAAAGAAATTTTATAAAAGAAATACTAATCTTAAGTATAAAACCCTATCCCGTAAGAATAAATAAAGGAGGTACTAAAATGAAATAAGTAGCTTAAAGAAAGGAAAGAAATTTATATTATATTCCCCCCCTTACCTATTATCTAGAAATTATCTAATCTATTATATTAAACTAAGAGAGAAAATATTTATAAGCTAGGCTTAAGAAGATCCTAAGCTTTTGCGAATTTGCCTTTAACTCTAAGCTAGGTATAAGTTATTCGCTTTAAGGCGCTTTTAGCTTTAGAGACTATATACTTACGCTTAGTATTCTAAGCTCTCTTCTTCTT
>JAJTUS010000274.1:0-51695 GCA_021399465.1 Hyaloscypha sp. PMI_1271 | reverse complement strand
TTAATAATAAAGTAATAGTATAACTTTAGTTCTAAGTACTAAGGCTCGCTTCTAACTTTAGTCCACTTATAGTTATCTTAGTATAATTTTACTAATTCTATTTCCTCTATTTCTTTTCCTTCTATAATTAGCCTCTATTCTACTATCTCTACTTATTATATTCGCTACTATATCTTATAATTAACTCTTATTAAAAATGCTTATATACTTTAGAAATTAGAGTAAAACCCGAAATTACTGCTCATATATCCTTAATACTTTAGCCCTAGGTATAAGGTATTATAACTACCTCCTTTCTCCTAAACTTATTAAGTAATAATCCGCCTTATAAAGTACTCTTAGGGCTTTATAAGAGTATCTTCTTAACTACGAAGTTTAATCTCCCTATATTACTTACTAATAAATATATAAGAGAGAAAACGTAGTAAGATAAAAACCTATATAAAACACTATAGAGTATAAAATCGACTAATAGTAAAAACACCAAAAAATAATAACTATAAAATAGATATAAAGTAATATAGAATTAGTATATAAAGTACAGAGGACTTAAAATATAAAAGTAATATATAGATTATTATTCTATAGCTACAGAAACTCTAGCCTTCTTATACGAAATACTAAAGTCATATAATCTCGGACATGTCTATAGTTATATAATTAGAATATTAAAACTACCTAAAATCGCGAAAATCTATAGTATATAGCTAGTTGTACTATACTATTATATAAGAACTCGTAAATATCCTTCCTTACCTATTAAGCTAGATTTAATAGAATTCTAAAGTTTATAATAGTAATAAGAGTAATTAAAACTCGAGTTATCTCTAGGCTCTATATAATTCCCTCTCTTTCGGATTTAAGTTAATTATCCTAAATATGAGATTCTACTATTTATAATATTACTCTTTAGCTTACTACTTCTTATAGGTATAACTAACTTAAGGATAATATAGAGTAGTTAGATATTTCTGAGGATTACTTAAAGAATCTTACTGAAATTTTCTTCTAATATAATATCTAGACGAAGTTTAGACTATACCTAATCCACGGGTACTTTAAGCTTAAATAAGATATAGTTATATTAGGTAAGAGTATATAGGAGCTATCCGGCTACTTGACTAAGCTAACTAATATCGAGGAAGTTAATCTAGAGGATATTTATAGTTATATATTTACTCTTACTAGCGATAACTACTTTATTACATATGAATATCGCGAATGTCTTCTATTTAATATAGTAGACATAAAGCCTGAATTCTTCTATAACATAATTTAATACCTCTAATCCAATAATCTTAAGAACTTCCTTAGTCTTTAAGTCCTTAGTAATAAGCTATAGGAGAAGCTTACTGAGTTTATTCTAGGAAGAGAGGCTAGTATAATTATACTTAGAGGATCTAAAGCTAATTATAGGCGTATCTCTAGAGTTACTAAGTAGTCCTTTAAAGAGAAAGATAGAGTTATCTCTTATAAAGGTAATAATATTTATACTAAGATAAAGAATAATAATTATTATATCTTTCGAGATAATAAGCCACTTCCTAATATTTATAAACTAAGGATAGTTCTTAAGGAGGCCGGGATTTTCTAAATAATCTATAAGGTTATATTCGTAACTCTTACTTAGGATGCTTTAGATTAGGCACTACTAAGTAATATTCTAATTAAGCTACTCCTTTATTCTTAATAGGTTCCTTTATTTTAATACAATAAATTATTATAACTAATATTAAATGAGAAATTAATTCTTAATATACTCTTTAACTAATAAATATATCTAAGTACTTTATACCCAAATCCTCTTTAGTTATAATTCTCTATTATAAATCTTTATCCTAGCAGAAGCTATATTAAAATAAAATACTAATCTTCCTTATAATACTTATTATTCTCCTTTTCTTCCCTAAATCCTCGCTAATAGTATTTTTAAATTCCCGCTAAAAAGGGTCCTCTAGTTCCTTATAGCTATTAAAGTAGTGCTACTCATCTATATCTATAAACCCTAGTATGTTCTCTAGCCCCTATAACGCGCACCTAAATAGTAGGATCTTAGCCTTAGCCTAATTAATAACACCCGTAAGGTAGCCCGTTTCTGGGTTAATAAGGAAGTTTATCTCGCTTAAATTACCGTGAGTTAGGATACTGGGATATCCTTTAGAGAAGAGTATTATAAGGTTATTTCGAAGCTAAGATACTAATATAGAGAAGCGGGAGAGTAGGTTTTAGGCGAGTAATTAGAGCTTACTAGTAAAGGTATCTTAGATAAGGCGAGCGTCTATTAGCTATAGGTTTTTCTAGGATATAGTAAAGAAGCTAAGAAGGATATTAGTTAGTTTATATTATTTAATATACTTAGGATCTATAATACCATATAAAGTCTATAATAGTGTTTTTTTGCCGCTAATACTCTTTAGGAGAAAGTATTATATTTATATTATTTATAATATATAATTCCATATATGTGATTCCTAGTAGCTTCTTAATAATATAAACCGAAAGAGGCTTAGAATATCTAATATAACTATGATAAGTAGAGCTAGTAATAACATTTCTATAGATTAAGTGAGTAAGATGAAGGAGGTCTATATTAAGGTCTAAGTCTAGGGTTTAGAATTAGATAAGTCTAGTAGGAGATCCGCCTATAACTATATAACTAAAGGTACCTTAGATAATAATTAGTATAACCTAGGTTCTAGTAAGAGTAGTTACTCACTTATTATACTCTTGTTATATAGCTTTAGTATAAGAGGCAAAGAAATTTGAGATTATAGAGTTAATAGAATATACTAGGATTATATTATATACTTGGTTATTGTTAGATATACTAGGGCAGGTGTACCTATAAAGAAGGGGAAGAATGATCTCTGGAGCGCTTACCTCTTTAATATATTTAGTGGTTAGTAGAGTCTCGGATTAGATAAACTTTCTGCCCGATCCGCCGAGTAATAGGCAGCTAGCGGAACGCTGGACCTTTCTGACTTAACATATCTTACGTAATTAGACCGTATGGCGCGGAAGTTTATCCACGCTTCCTGACGAACGACAAGTTTAACTGGTCGTAGTATGCTTACTCGTAAACGCAGAAAGATGACCGTTCTTTCTATCTATAGTGCATCATATATATGGTACAGGCAAAGGGAGAATATGCACGTGTTTATTCTGTCTGCGTATTTAGAAGTCGAGGAGCTCCAACGACTCAGTAAATCAAGGCTGTCTCTTATTGATACCAATACGCTTTTACTGCAGACATCCTTAGACTGGATAAGCCTTCGTTTCTTTCGTTTCTGCGAGCCGAGTTCTTGATCAGACGTCATATTCGACGGGTCAAGCGCCAATTAGTTGAGTGTCTCCTATCTGTGGCATGTGGAACTTACGAGCAACTTCTTCAGGCAATACGCCAAAGCCTCTCTTGGGCTTCCTCATCTCTGATTGTTTTCCGAGTATGGGTCTGTCAGTCGCGGGCCCGGCGTCCTCGAGAGTCGCACTCGACGCTGCACTTGATGAAGTCGACGTGTTGGTCATACGAGTGCGGCTGCGGAATTGGTATGGCATAGCGGAATGGTTTCAGTGTGTCAACTGGACACGAGTGCGGACGGTGAACTGATGGCAAGGCGGCGGCCGAGGCTGCTGGCAATACCTGAGGGGAGGGCTCATATTTATAATAGTCGGGAATGCACAGCCAGCCACTCCCCTGTGAGCAGCCCGTACTTCGCTAAGTACTCCTCCCCTGAGCGACGCTGGACGGAGCTTGATTGGGCGGACATGTTCCAATGGTGTTCACGAGACCAGCCGCATAGAACCCTACGGCAATTGTGGATTTGTCAGGATACGTATATCACTAAAATCTGTAACAAATTCCGCTATGGGAGACCAAGTCGTCATCCAAAGACCCCAATGTCTACTACTCCACTACTTCCGTACGATCAAGAGGCCACTGAGGACGAGATCAAGAGCTACTCTCAGCTTGTTGGCTCTCTTACATACAGCTCCACAATCACAAGAAGTAGAGAAAGGACACATCAACATCCAATGGGTCCCTACCAATGAGATGGCGACTGACGGTCTTACCAAGGCACTATCCGTACAGAGCCATGCTAAATTCATCTCTCAACTTCATATGGCCGATATCCGTCATTTGATTGAAGAGTCAAGCTCTAATAATTAGACTTACTCTCCATGATGTTTGTTTTCCATGGTGTTTTTCCAGCCTTTTAACACTCCTGTTTCACCATGTTTTTGGAACATCAATAGCTTCTTTTCTAGCGGGGGATCTAGCTTATTATCGTCTATGTTTGGTTTATTTGTCATGTAATACACTTCCGTAGGGGGTATAGTACATTCGCAGGGCTTATAAATATCTCCTTCTTTGCGCACCTCCATAGACCTCAGACTACTCAATATCCAACTTCTGGACCCTCACATTTGAACACTCTTACAATTGTGTGAACCCCTCGCAAGCAACTGTCAGCGATTGCTCCCTTAGTCATCATTGCCTCCACGATCCACAGTGCAATCGTGGTGACTGCAAGTTCAAGAATACAAGATATGGGGACTTGCATTTGTCTAAGGAAGATCTGGTTGCAGCGTGAGTTGTGCACTTGACCGTGAACAGTCGTTGAGCAATTCTGACGCTAATATTTCCGCGCAGAACACGGTGGACGGAGGGCATTTCCTTTCCAACGGGGAAGTGGTGATGAGATGGGTTCTGCAGAGATGGGTGATGGGTGACTTTCTGCGGTGGCAGGGTTCATAATGGGAATCTCTCCGTCCTTAATTTGAATCGACACCTGAACCGCTGGTGCTGGTGCTTCACCCGTACTCTTTGGCGCTTCTTGTGTGATTTTTACCATGACTGGATCATTGGTGAGGGTTGATGGCACTGAAATCTCCTCTACAGCCCTCATCTTAGGATTGTACATCCTCTCTGAAGCTGCATACCTATCCGCTGTCCTCATCTGATCTTGTAGACTCCCCCCACGACTTGCAATTGTCCTTGCGGCGTGACGTTTCCAGTCACTTCGTAATCTTGCTCGAAAAATAGCAGCTGCTTTCACCAATTATTGCTGTTTTTCGATCCATGGTGGTACGATGTCTTGTCGTTGAATCATCTTGTTCATGATGTATTCGGTAGTATTAATGAAAGGATTGTCAGCTCTGGGATCACGCTCAATTGCTTTACCACGAGGAATATTCTGTATGTTCAATTAGAATAGCCAGATCAAACGGAAGCTTTGACTCGCCTTGAATTGTCCTCTAGCAATCGCATCCTCAATTCTCTCATTGGCCAAAGCAGGCAACCCGCGGAAGGAATTTGGCATAGCTCTCGCCCCTGGGGAAAACCTCTCCTTTAACAACTTCTTCATGTCTTCTCTCTCCTTCTCCGTCATAGCTGCATCCTTCGAAACAGCATATATAGATGTTTTGTCCCGAGCGTTGGCCAACCTCTGCCCCGGCCTCTCCTTCACCTCTCTCTTCAACCTCAAAGCTACAATTGGACTCGGTATATTTGCGGACCCACGCATCCCTGGTTTCAATGGCTTGTGTGCTTCATCCAACATTCGCAGAACCGCATCTTCCGTCGATTCTGTTCCAGTCCAAGCTTGTCCTGTGGCAATGTCTCGAGAACCCCTTCCAACATTCGAGCGCATTCCAGCTTCTGCAAAAGCCCTCGTATTCTCAGAACGGAACTGGGTGGCTTCTACTCTTTCAAGCAGCCTCTGCTTCAGCTCTTCCGAGAAGCCGGATTCTTCAACTGCTTTCCTCCCGGCTCGGCCGCCTTCGAGAAGAGCGTCCTCCGTTGCTTCTTGGAGGCGTCGGGACATTGCTCCTTGCTTGGGAACATCCTGGGGAGTTACAGACGGGCCTGGAATATTTTCCTCAACTGCATTGTGAGCTGCCTTCTCTTCTATCGTGTGGGCATCGTCTCGCGGGGAGCTTCGGAGTGGCGAAGCTGGGGAAAACTGCCTTCCTGGAGTCTTGTTGTAGATTGAAGAAACATATTTGCGCTGTGAAGCTCGCAGGCAGCGAGCGCAAGTGTGTGGGAGACTATTTCGTATTCCAGGCATGTATGGACAGTTCGTTGTTGGGAAGTTTGTGAAGTTGTCGAGGAGTCTGAGGGGAATAATCGCATGGAGATGTTGACGACACCCTGCAAGACTTTTTATTTTGGCCAATCAAGGAGCCCCAATGCAACCCGTCACATCAAAACTTCGACGACACCTTCTCCTCCAACTTCCTGTCGCCTACTTTCTCCCTTTCTCCAATTCATCTGACCCTATAACAAACTGTAATCATACAGCTTGACATCTGTCCCAATTACAGCATCAAAACTAGGCACTCGGAATCTCAAGTCTCCGAGCCAGAATAAAAAACCCCACACCCATCTCGTTTCTGTCCCATATGGCACTCCATGAGAAAGTTGCATATATTTGCAAAAAAAAAGCCTTCTGCAAAATCGTCGCATGCAGGCTATCCTGAGAGCCAGATTACTCCCGGAACCTCTTGTTCTGGGAGTCACAACGCTCCTAGGAGCCCACAGGCTCCCAGGAACCTTACTCCTGGGATCCACCCTACTCCTGGAAACATATCTCCCAGAATCCCTGCGACTCCTAGAAGCACAAGGGTTCCTGGAATCATCCGTGGCTACCCGTTATTATTATTATTATTGGTTCATAGGCTGTCCCAGCCGCCCTTGGGCGGCTATGCAGCGTACAACTATAAATACAGGTGCCCCCACATCCCACATCCAGAAAATAAGCCGTTTCTTACCAGAATTGCTTCTCTATCAGCTACATATGAAACCCCCTGTACGTATAGCCCTAATGGTTGTTCTGTCTCTCTGAACCTGTCAGGCCTTTCCTGGCCCTCCTCTACTTCTATGTGCTAATACTCACTCGTCTACGTGTATTTAAGTACTATAGACGGGACCGCCCTAAATTGTTCCAGGAGTCCCGTCTTCAGGATCATCTTTGCTGCTTGTACTGCCATTATCGAGCTACAGAGTATGCGTTTGATGTCCACACATGGACGCCTACCTGCCCACATCTTGTGTCTCTCCTCCGTCCAGTTCCTATACTCCAGGAGGATATGGCGTACCGTCTGTGGTCCGAGTCTATACTAGCATTGGTCCGTTTCGGCCTTATTGATTACATAGAGGTATGCTCGTAGGCTGATCTTGCCTGTACGTATCTGTGTAATCACGGAGCTAATCGCTCTGTGCGTGCTATTATGTGTGGTTAGTGACCCTTTTCCTGGCCGGGCTCTAAGCCTGAAGAGCTCTCTGCCATGTTTGGCCTTTTCCCAGGATACCTCCTATTCTTCCATTATCGTCTGACAGATTGTGGATCTCGTGGTTGCCGTCAGGGTCCGGAGTGATTCTGGTTCTGGCTACGGTTCTGGGTTCGTTCGTGCGTTCGAATTGTGGCCCGTAGCTTCCTTAGCTGCTCGATCCGCCGCTTTGTTGCCTGGCACTCCGACGTGCGCTGGAATCCATCGGAGCTGGACTTCCTATCCTTGGTCTCGGAGCTTGTCGAGTGATTATATAGCCTTAGCTAGAACGTATTACCTAGATCGACACTTGGGGTTCCGTATAGCTTGGGTAGCGGCCAGGTTATCGGTAAAGATGACACACTTGCTAGGAGTGATTACTGTTGTGTGTACGTCGAGTGCTATCTGGAACGCTAGTACCAGTCCTCTGAGCTCTGCCGCGTATACCGTGGAGGTGGTTAACGTGCCCATGTATTCTATTCGTTTCGTACGTATGCCGCTGAGCTATAGCGCTAGTGCCACTACGGCTGCGCTAACGTGGCCGTTAATGCCGCTTCCGTCGGTGTAGATATATAGCGTTCCTGATTCTGTGGCGTCGTATTACTGGATTACTGTCTCTACTGATTCGGTAATACAGGTGAATGGCGGGATCTACTACGGTAGTACGACATGTGGTAGGCGTTTCTCTAGCTGATCGAGTTGGATGTTGTGCTTGAGCTCTAGGATTTTTGAGAATTATTTAAGAGGGCTCGGGGATGAGTTATTCTCGGATTCCATCTCTGAGTAGAGAGGGGTCGTTCTAATACGTATAGTAGCCTCAAGTGCTATCTGCTCGAGTTATTATAGTAAGGGTAGTAAGTGTGCTTTCACCTCTATAACGGCTCTATTAGTTGTTCGGAAGGCCCTAGTAATGATTTGCGCTACGTGTCTCTAGATTCGAGAGATTGCCGTTATAATAGCGCTTCCTTTACCTCTACTATTACCTCTGTTTCCTAGGATGTGTTATACTAAGTAGCCAAATAGTATCTAAGGGATAATTATCGTTCTATATACTTATTAGAGGTTAATTAATCTAGTACCCTAGGTCAATAATACTAGAGCTAATAGAGCCGATAGTCGCTATATTACTTTAGCCTCTAGCTTCTCGTAGTAGTAGTCCTATTAGAGCCTAGAGTTCATCTAAATCGCTAGGTATTAGTATAATAGTACGGCCTTAATAGTAGGGTATAGTAGGCGAAGAGGGTATATTATATTAGCCTTAAGGTCTCTAGTAAAGTATATCCGTTCTACTATAGCTAGGTGCGTACCTAATCGGCCCGGAATAACTATTTTTCCGGAGGAATACTAAAATCGCGCTTTACTATTTATATGTAAATAAACCACCTAATTAATTAATTATATTAGATAATACTATATTTAATTCTATTAATAAAGGGACCCTTTAGCTTAATAAAGATCTACTATAGAAGTAGGGGAGTACCTTTAAGCTTATATAATTGCCCTAATTTAGCTAGGAAATTACCCTACTAGATAACGTCTCTCCTAATAATCTAATTACTTTATTTACTATATATTATATACTAGAAATTATTAATTTAATAATTAAGAAGACAAATAGCTATCTATGAGAGCTTTAGGACAATTCGTGCCCTTATATAAAAGTAAAGGAGTAGTATCTAATGTCTTATAGAGAGATCTATATCTACTTAGTAATTCGTATTTATATAATATTACACATAGATAATAAGATTATAGACTATTAAAATATAAGAGACTTTACTCCCTTGTATCTAATTATAAGCTATATAAATAAGGATAAGTTCTAGGAGCTCTATATAGATATATAATTCTATAGAAATCAGGAATAAGGCTTATATAAGAAGGTAGCCCTTATTTTTCTATCCCTTTTACCTAAAACTAGCTAATAAACTACTAAGTAAGTTAAAGCCTTTAGTATATATATCTAAGAGGTTAATTTAAGAGTTTAGAAGCCTAGATAAGACTTAGTAATAGACGAGATAATCGTATAATTTAAGGGTTAATTAAAAGAAATAACTATTATTCCAAATAAGCTTATACTTATAAGATATAAGGTCTAGGGGATAGCCTAGAGGAGGTTCTTACTTATATAGAACTAGTATATTCCTAGATAAAAAAATAAGCCCTTAGGAGTCTATACTCTAAGGGAGCTTAGTAAGATAATTAAGGCTAGAAATAAGGGAAATAAGATATAAGTAATAGTCTTATACTTAATTAAAAGGCTACTTGAGCCTCTTAAGGGCTCTAGATATTATATTTATCTCAATAATCTCTTGATTTCTACCTGCTTTATTTAATATACTCGCTCCTAAGGAGTTATAATTATAGAGATATATAAGATAACTAGTAGAGTTATTAAAGAGCTTCTTAACCTTTAGAAATTAGATAAAAAAGACGTAATCCCCTAAGGAAAGACCTATTCTAGGTATATGTCTAATAGAGAAGTGTGTTATATTAGATAAAAAGATTAGGTCTTTATTTTAATAATATCTTCCTTTATATTAAGTAACGAGTGTGTTTTATAGCTAAGGAAGAAGCCTAAGGAGACTTCTTCTAAAGTAAAGACTACACGAGTACTCTTTAGTAATTAGGCTATAAAGGTACTCTTAATTCCTATAATTACAGACGGATATAACTATTATATAAGAGTAGTTAATGAGTTTAATTACCTAACTACCTAGAATACTAGTTTATAGCACGTGAAGTGAAGGGGGCACTAAGTACTAGAGTACTAGCTATTCTATATAGTTCTAATTAATTACTATTTACTAGCTTATTATTCAGATATACTAGAGCCTTAGAAAGTAAACTTTAGGAGCTAGTAGGACTTTAGGGGGTAATTAATTACTACTCTTATAACTAAAGAGAGAGATAGTGAGATCTACTAGAAGAGAAGAATATCGCGAATTAGCTAGGAAGCTAATAAGGTACTTATATAATTATATAAGTAAGTAAAGCTTAGTAAAAATGAGAGGTGTATATACTATAAAGGATTAAGATATATAGATTAGCCTAAAAAACGGGTTATACTAGCTTAAATTATAGCTAATTATAATAGGAGAAGCTTAAGGTATAATTCTATATAGGGATATAAGTAATACAATATTTACTTATATAAATATAGGGGTTATTTTAAGGTTTTTCATCGGAATTAATACTTTTTACCTTCTAATATAGCTCTCTAATTAGCTATAATTAAGCGAGAATTAATACGTATAGTCTAGTATATACCTAGCTATAATAGAACAAATAAGCTCATATTTTACTAGTATGAATTATAATCCGTATTATAGTACCCACTTCTCTATAGTCTAGTAAATAACCTTAAGGGTCTTATAGTTACTTTATATTATTAAGCCTATTACTAGGATAAAGGTATTATTAGTATATCTAATAACTTTTATATTCTCTATTTTATATACTTTAATTAAGTTAGTATTATAGAAGAGGTAGAGGATTAGAGAGAGTAGTGACCTTTAGGGCATTCCGGTTTTAATAAGTACTAATTGAGCTATATATTCTTAGAGCTTAAGTATAGTAAACTAGTTACTTAGAAAAGAGTCTATTTACCTTATAAGTATTTAATTTACTCTTTATTTCTTTAAGTTATATAATTACTATAGTCGAGAGATATTATTAAAAGCTCCTAAAACGTCTAATAAGAGTAATAAAGCTACCTTCTTATTAGCCTAAGCTTTATATATATATTAGAGAAGAAGGTATATAGCATAATCTATTAATATGAATTTTCAGCCTCTTATATATTAGTTAGAGAGGAAGTAATAGATATTAGTTAGATAAGTAAGTTAATTAGTAACTATAGTTTCTAGTACTTTCTCTAGTATATTAAAGAGAGTAATTAGTTAGTATAACTTAAGTTATATATAGTTATCTTTTCTTAGCTTCTAGAGGACTATTATTATAGCTTCCTTAAAGTATTTAGAGTAATATCCTTACTAGAGGTATATATTAAAGAGTTTATAGAGGTATAAGAAGAGGATATCTAGAGTCTAATATAGAATACTATTTATAATACTATTTATACTTAATACCTTATTTAGGGCAACTCTATATACTACTTTCTCGATCTCAAGTATTATAATCTCTAGGTATTTAATTAGTTAAGGGTATTCGTATTTATTAATATCTAAGAGGTTAGCTTAAAGTAACTATAGAAAGAAGAACTAGTATAAGGTTTTTATCTTCTCTTTAGCTAGTAAGTAAGCTCTTTATTTAGTTTTATTAATACTAGTATATAAGTAGATACTACTATATATCTATTCTTAGCTCACTTAACTAGTTTCTAGAGGCTAGATTTAGAGGCTAATACTTCTTTTATTCTATATTAATAGATATGATAGAGGATCTTTTAGATATATTAGTCTTTCTTATTATATTCTATTTAGTATACTTTATAGTTATCTTTAAGCCTCGTTTGTTATTACCTTTAGTATAATTATTAGACTTCTATATAGACGTCTTTATACTCTTAATTAAATCCTAGAATAGAATATAGTAATAAGCTAAACTATAGTATTACTACTAGTACTAAGGGTATTAATAGTAGAGTATATATATTTATTAATACTCTCGTCGTCCTTAAACTCTATAGTATTAGGCACGAGATAGTGTAATATATAAAGGGTTATATGTAATATTCTTATATATAATATACCTCGACTCTCGGGTAATATAATTAGTAATTAGGAGAATTAGTAATCCTATTATATTATAGGAATATTACTAATTAGTAAGCTAGCTATATACTTATTAATTACTAGATTATATATATATTATTAAGAGCTCTTATTTATAGGAGCTTTCCTTAGACCTCTAAAGAGAGATAGAGATTAGTTCTATATTAAATTTAATACTAGTGATTTTTATACTATACTTTATTATATAGTATAACGGTTAGTGAGCTACTATTTTCGGGGGGGTTAGCCCGCTGCTTTTAGGGGTCTACTAACTAGTCCTCGGCTAACTATATACCGTCTACTCTACGTACTATATACCGCTTAAACCCAGGCACTGCGTACCTATTAGCCGCCTATACGATAGTCACTCTTCGTTATTCTATACTATCTTTCTCGACCTCCAAAACCCCCGTTTTCTAGGGGTTACTAAGAAGCTAGAAGAAGTGAGAAGAGATACCCTCTAGGCCTACTCAAGCCTAAAGATATATTTAAAGGGTACCCTCATCCTCTATTTACTCTATCCTAACTCCTTAATACCTATTATCCACTCACTTATCCCCTAACCCTCTCCTCCTCCTTACCCTATATCCTTATCTTTTAATAGAGCTCTCGTAGTAATAGTCGTCCCTTTTTCTCTATCGTAATTATTCTTCTACCCTCCTTAACCCGGTTAGTAACTATCTCGACGTCTCGATCTACTATCTCCTAGCCTCCCCTTAGCTCTATATAATAATGCACTAGCCTCGATACGATAAAGATTACCTCCCTATCGATAATAAAGATTACCTACCTACTAATAACGAGTCTAATAGTACGAGCGACTCTAATACGGATAGCCTTTTCGATAGTAGCGATAATAAGGTAAATACGGTAAGCGATACTAATCTAGAGAGCTCTCTAGAGGAGGTCAATAGTAATTCTAATAATAATAACGACGACGATCTCTTCGATAATAAAGTATAATACCCGCTTAAATACTACCTCGCTGTAGCGACGAATCTCGATATAGAATAACTCTAGTAAAAGCGTTAAAGCCCTAAGATATAGCACTATCTTAACTAGGTTAAGGACTATTATAAATAGTATATACCGAATCTAGATTAACTCTATAGGGAAAGTACTACTAACATTACTTTACTTCTAGGTACTATACCTTTATTAAACGAGATTCGGTCTAATACTTTTAGGAAATCTCGGCTAACTTTCTCTATAGCTTTCTATACTAGGTCTATAACTAACGACAAGGGAAGGGGGGCTAGAGGCGGCCCGGAATTAAGTATACGAGCTCGCTATAGATATTCTAGAAGTAGTACCTTATTATATATAGGCTCGAGACTAGTAAGAAGATTAATAGTATAATTCAAGTATAAGGTTAAGATATAAGATACCCTATAGCCTCTAGTACCCCCTCTTATAATAGGGTCTCTTACTAATAGATCTTAGGTTCTTAAGGTTATTGCTAAAGAAAAGGAGCTCAATAATATAAAACAAGAGAGTACTATAATATATATCGAGGATCTAGCCGAGTATACCCGTATACTTCTAACTATAAGAGAGATAACTTTCTAGCTTAGCTAGCTTCGGATCTAGTTAATCCTCTTCTACTAGCTCGCGGGCATTACTAGTAACTACCTAGAAACTCTAGTCTAACTTCGGTACTAATACCTTAAATTAACTCTAGTCTAGGATTATAATAACCCCCGCCCACGACTCTTTATCGAGCTAATAGCCAAGTTCACTAAGGGATTTCTAGGTATAAAGGATACATATATTCCTCTTACCCTTCCTCTTTATATATAAACTAAGTACTCCCTAGTAATAAGTTTAAGATCCTAGAGATTATCTATAACCCGATACTCGTACTTAGCCCTCACACCTTCCTACTTAGTATACTCTTTAAGGTCTAGGTATTTAAATCTCCTAGTATTATTTCCCCTAAAAAGCTATATAGTTTAGTTCTTAATAGAATAAATAAGTAATAGCTCTTACTTAAGGACGAGTTAAGCGACGATTTTATATTTTACTAAGCTATAGAGATAGCCTATAGCGTCTATCTAGTATAATAATTATAGCTATCCTCTAATTTAGTCTATTATTAGATAAAGATAAGCGGCTAGATTATAGATTTTATATAAGTAACGAAGCTATATATCATCTGTAATAGGGCTACTAAGGCACTAAACGAAAGCTGTAAGTACTAACCTTTAAGCCTTAGGGACCATTAACTAATCTCGGATTTTTATATAACTAATATTAATAACTCGCTCTAGAACCTTATCCTTTAATATTCTAGTATTAATATATTTCTTAAATACTACCTTAATTAGAATATTAATATCGATATTTAGAACATCTACTATAGCTAAGTACCTTAGAGGGACTTAATAAGGTTTACGTATTTAATAAGCCGCTCGATTAATCCCCGCCGGCCACGGAAATTAATTACTAAATAATCTATATTAGTTAATATTCTCTTATATATTATTAAATTAAATCGTTATATAACGAAATTATCTAGAGCTTAAGGAGATTCTAAGGGGGAAGAGAAATATTAGAAGGCTCGTCGTTACCTTTAGAACGAGAAGTAGTAGTAGTAGAGGCTCCTCCTAGTTAACCTTATAGACTATTTTAAGAAGGAGTAACTAGTAATTAATAGCGAGTAATAATTATCTAGGAAAGTAGTCGACGAGGATATACGAGACGTATTAGAGTAATTAGAGCAAGTAATACTAGAATACCTCCTTTTAATAGACACTATCTTAATACTACCTAAGACGTCCCTCGAAAACAAGAATTAATAGAGGATTACGGTAATTAATACTATTATAGTGTATTACGGTATAAAGGAAGGGCTAGCTTCCCGTTATATCTAGTATAGACATCTAGTAAAGGATAATAGTCCTTAGGTCCTTAAAGCTAAAGAGCCTAATACCTTAAGCTACGTAATACGATTAATTAAGGGAGAAAAGAAGCTAATAAAATACTTTATCTATCTTAGGAATCCGTCTCTAATATTATATAAGAGGGTTACCTTATATATAACCTTAGGTTCTTTAAGTAAATACTTTCTAAGGAAGTATATAAGTAGGTTATAAGGAGGGATATATATTAATTATTAGATTTATAGTATTAGGCTAGAGGACTAAGTATAATTACTAATTCATATAGAGAGGTTTTATAGGACTATTTCGCGGGGCCTAGCTAAGAGATTAGTTATATAGACTTTATAGCTAATATATATATGTCTTCTCCCGGTTTTAATAGCTTAATAATATAAAACTAATACTAAAAGTGCATATATAATTATCACGTGATTATAGAGTATAAAGCAGGCGCCTAGAGTACTAAGATAAGGGTACTAGGACTAATAATATACTAGTACTCGGATAGGGTTAGTATAATTACTCTAGCTTAGGGTATATTCTAGAATACTTATACTAGCTCACATATTAGGCTAGCTTATTTATACTAGTACAATATTCGGGATAGCCCTATATGTGAGCTAGCTAGCCTACTACAAGTCCTACTATAGCCCTCTTTACGAGCTAGGACTAATATTAAGCTAACTACTTTAGGCTAGCTTACTTTATATACTAGTATAAATGGGTCAGAGCTAGGTATAGGCTAGAACTCCTATTCTAGCTCCTATAATATACTACCCCTTCCTATTATTCTAATTTTTATTAATTTATTATTAGTCTAGAAAGTTTTTTTTAATAATAAAGTACTATTAACTTTATATAAAGTCTAGGTACTATGACTTATAGTATCCGAAAGGTTATCTACATTTCATAAAGAACACGTATAAGTAGTATATAAATACTAAGTAGTATATAGAACTAAGTAGTATATAGAAACTAAGTAGTATAGTAGTATATAACTATCTAGGTAATCTAGGGAGCATTATTCTAATAGTTATAACTACTCGCCTAATATCTATATTAAGTGAGGAGATATAATATAGGCGAAACCTAGAGGCTTATATTCCTTATACTAATTATCTATTTATACTAATTACTTCCTAGTACTACTAGGTTTATAGTACTAACAAATTGTTTATACTAGTAATTTAATAGTACTAATAGTTCCTTAGTACTAATAGCTTTATAGTACTAATAATTCCTTAGTACTAATAGTTTTATAGTACTAACTATACGTTTATACTAATAGTATTTTAGTACTAACTCAATTTTTATACTAACTATTTCCTCGTACTAGTAGTTATATATACTAAGTAAGTAGAGTAATTTAGAGTTATAGATTAGTTTTATATAAGTCTCGGTGAAAGAAGCTAGGGATTAATAAGATAAGGAGTACTAATATCTTATTTAGAGATTAGTAGTGAAACTTGAGAAGTTTTAGAGTATCCGAGGGTTAACCTAAGAATCACGTGATAATTACCGAGCTTCCCCCTTTATACCCTTATAATAGGCTAAATCGAAATATTTAAGGCTAAGAAATAAAAGTTATAAATAAAAAGGAGCTATAGTAAGTTTACTAATACTTTCTATTAATCGTAATATAAGGGTTATTTCTTACTAAAAAGAAAATCACTTCGATAAATATATATTAGACTCTATATACTACTTTAAATAGTGAAAAGGATAATTCAGCTTTAATTATTTTACCGGCTATATTAAAAGCATATAAAATACTAGAAGGTTCTATATACTTAATTAACTAAAAACCCTAGTCCAAACCCTTATTAAAACCCCTTATAAAATAGTAAGTCTACTCTTTATTCTTAGGAGAGAGGAGTATAATTAAATACAAAGATTAGAGTCTAGATTCTATCGAACTCCTCAACTTTTAAGAAAGCTAGTTAATAGTGTAGGCTAGTTATAGTAGCGAAAGCTAGTTAAGTATAGGCTAGTTAAGCCCAGGCTAATTATTAGGCTAATTAATAGCTAGGGCTAGTTTAATAAGACGAATTAGTCCCTTCTAAATCAAAGTAATAGGAGCTATATTTTAACCCCTCTATTCTAAGTATATTATATAAAGTATTTATAGTAGAGTTCGAAATTAGCTTTAGTTTAGAATACTCTATATTCTTATTTCTAACCCACATTTTATATAGCATTAACTATCTATAGCTAGTTATAGTTCTAACCCTTACCTTCGCTTATCTACTATTCTATATATAATCCTCCTCGAATTCTTCTTATTACTAGTTATTAGCGCTATTATTATATCATATAATAGTACTAATAAGTATTATATTATAGTTCTAGTTCTCGATTATAATAGTACGATTAGACTCTAATATATAGACGAGGAATTAATTAGATTAAGTTTATCTCTTAAAATATAAAGGTAAGGAAGTAAGCTAGTTACATGTATTATCACGTGCTATTAGCCTCATATACTAAATTTCCGGGAAACCAAGTCTCTAGATAACTTATATCCTAGGTAATAAGAACTATAACTATAATAGGTAAACTTATTTATCCTAAGACTATAGTAGAAAGGCGAATCTACTAGAATATTCTAGACTTATAGTACTAATAAGCTTAGAAATCATATAGACATTTTACTATTTAAAGACTAGCTCCCCTAAGCCCCTCTTTATCAAAGTTATAAAAATATAAAGAATATAGATTACTTAACGATATCGAAGTACTTATTATTAGAAGCCTAGTATAGTAGTGTCTTCTCTATTACTATAGTAGTATAGTTAATAGTAATTAGTATTAGTACCCTTCTCGAGTAATAGTATTACGATAGCTTTATACCCTTATATAGTAGCCTATAATAGTAGCGGCTAGTTACTACTATCCTTAGTTTCGAGCTCTTACCCTAGCTATTTAAGAGACTAGCGAGGTTATTTATACTCGTGAGAGTCTTAGGGTACTCCTTACTAAGGACTTTCTCTGTGAGCTATAGTATCTCCTAGTAGAGCGGCTCGGCCACGTCGTACCTACCCTAGTTATTAAAGAAGAAGGCGAGGTTATTCATACTCGTGAGAGTCTAAGGGTACTCCTTACTAAGGACCTTCTCGTAGAGTTAAGTGACGGGCGAGGTTATTTATACTCGTGAGAGTCTAAGGGTACTCCTTACTAAGAACCTTCTCGTAGAGCTATAGTGTCTCCTAGTAGAGTAGCTCGGCCACGTCGTACCTACCTTAACTATTAAAGAGAGTAGTAAGGTTATTTATACTCGTAAGAGTCTTAGGGCACTCCTTACCGAGGACCTTCTTATAGAGCTATAGTGTCTCCCGGTAGAGTAGCTTAGCCGCGTCGTACTTGCCCCTAAATATATAAATCAAACCTACTATTACTATACTACTTATTATATTACTATACTCTTAACTAAGAATCCTCTTTCTAACTTTTATTACTTGAACTAATATATTCTCTACCTCTATACCTTTCCCTATTATCTAGGTATACTATATAGCTTTATAGAGTATTGAAGCCTAGTCTTTTAATAAGTCTTATCCCTCTAGCTACTATACTACTACCGATTATATATATAGGAAAAGCGTCTAACACCTCGCCTAATTCTCGTAATCTCTCATTAGAAACTCTATATTAAGATTCTTAATAAATTACTCTCTTTATCTCTCTTACTACCCGTGAGCTTTAAGCTAATCTCGGGTAGCTAGCTATACTAGTCCATATATTTCGAAGGATATACTATTAGTATTAATAGAGATAAATGAATAATTTCGTAAGACTAAGATATTATCTTTAAACTTATTACATCTACTAGATTACGATACTTTATCTTTATTATTATTATTATAACTAGTATTATTATCTATAGAAATATCATACTTACTTTAATTTCGAAGTAGAGTCTTAAGGATTCCTTACTAGTCAAAAAAGCTTATAAGTAATAGTAAATTAGTAATAGATAATCTAATCTTTTAGAAGTAATTAAATAATATTTACTATATAATAAGGATAGAGTTCTTTACCTCCTAGTCTTAATAGAGCTATTCGCCTTTATAGCCGCCCTCGTAATTAAGAAGACTAGTTCTCTTCTACTCGCTCCTTCGAAAGCCCTAGAGGTAATCTCGCACGGAATAGTATAGTACCCTTTAAGAGATATATATAGTAGCCTAAATAATAGTAAGTAGTATAAACTCGAGTACTATAGTAAGCTTAGTAACGTCATCGCCGCTGTTCCCTCCTAGCTTCTTTATAAAGAGTTCTAGCGTATCTACCTCACTTATTAGTCTAATTATAATAATATTCTTTTCATTAACTAGTTTCCGCGCGGCGCTTTTACTTCGTATTATTATTAGAATTAATCTATTTCGGCTTTATAGAAGATATACTATAAGCGGTCATAGGTTCTTACTATCGTTACTATTCGTTTAGCTACCTTAACTAGCGCTTTAATCTTTAATAAGGAAGCTAGTATCATCTATATTATCTAGTATAAGAACTTACCCCTTCCTATTATTATATAGCTAGTCGTGTATGAGCTAGAAAATATTAGCTATTAGATTCTATTACCTAAAGATCTTAATATAGTCTATAATATCTCGAAAGCTCTACTTAAACCGGGCGGTATTACTTACGTAGATCTAGAAAACCCACGTTTCTAGTAACAGGTCTTAGGTTCGGTATACGTATTCGATAACGAGCTACGACTTACTTTATAGTAGTTAGTTATCTCTATTTACTAGAGAGTATTACTTACCCTATACTACCTAAGCTAATAAGCACGGTCCGAGATCCTAAGATAATACATTTCTAGTGAATCTAATTAAGTATTATCCCGCGCTCGACGAAGTCTATGTCATAACTAAAGGGTATAATAATTAACAGGTTTAGTAGGGTCTCTAGTTACTCTAGGGAGGGACTATTATTAGTACTAGTTAGCTTAGACTACTTATAACTCACTAAGAGGAGTATAGTAATGAAATTCAGTATTAACTAGACTATTAATTATTCCGGCTTAGAAGCTAGAGTTAGTGTAACTAAAAGATATCGCAGATATTATTATAGTAGAGTAGTTTAGTAATAAAGTATTAATAATAGTTAAGTATATCGATATTATTCGCTATCCTTTAGCTATAATAGCTTAAGGGACTCTAATTAGATTAAACGGCGGCTCTAAAACCTTAGCTTATAGTTAAGATCTTCGCTTTATATCTACTTCTATTATTAATAAATACAAATAACTAATCCTCTTAGTATTACCGCGAGTACTATTAGTATTATTATACTAGCCTACACGGTACACGACTACTTCTAGAAGATCTATAATAGCTCAAAGATATACCTAAAACCATTAAGTACCTAGCGGAAGATATATACTCTATTAATATAGTACTCAAATTACTCTAAAGTATAGAGGAAAGAGAATAGGACTTACTTAGTACAAGTATAACTAAATAGTTAGAGACGACAATTAGTAGCTATATAAAGGCATACGAACTCTTTAGAGCCGACCTCTAATAGTAGACGAGATACTTAGAAGATAGAAAATTAGTGTAGTAGGATTAAGTAAATATAGGATTCTTTAAGTAAAGGTAAATCAAAGCTATATCAAATCAGCTTTCAAACTATAAGCTTACTATTAATTCCGTCATTAGTATAGTAACCTTATAAGTAATATTAATCTAGTCATTTCTGTAATAAGGATAAGCTAACCTTACCTTAATAGATATAGCTCAGTCTACTATAGCCACATTACAGAAGAGATTAAAAAGGCGATATCTATAAAGTAGACTAAGGTTAATAGTACTATTACTATAATAGATTAATAGCTAGTAGTATTAGAGAATAAGCTAGAAGAGCTGAATCTTAGTTACGATAATAACGACGCGGCTAGATCTAGTAAAGGTAAAACTGAGGTATTACGACAACTTAAAGAAGAACTCAACGGGGTAAAAGCGTCATAGAAGCTACTAAATGAGCTACTCTCTAAGTCGCAAGAAGAAGTTATTACGAAAGCCACGGGAAACTAGAGCGGTTCAATTACTATGACTTTTAGTACTCGGAACTCGGGCTTTTAAGCTAGGAACATCAACGGCGGAGTTAGTAGAATTGATTTTGGAGGAAAGTGAGTATAGGATAATATTATAACGGCCGATTAATACATTTCTTAATTAAAACGTGACATCTTTTGAACTTCAATAAGGCCAAAGACTCGAGGGGTACAATGCGCTACTTAGTTGCCAGGTATATACGGACCTCTGCGTCATACGTCGAAAGGATAGTGCACGACGATGATATTCTCGCTCGTAGCAATTACTCCCTATAATAGCACCGAATCTCGTAGACTCGCAGCATGTGCAGATTCGCGATATGACCTTAAGTAACTATCCTCCTACTGAAATAGCTGACTTCGTAGGTTATAATGAGCGTTCTGTTAGAGGATGCAATTTCAAGCCAGATTACTGGAATGTTCTATGAAAATACCGCCTTGAATCCTCAGGCAGAAGTTTAAACTTAGTCGCGAAAAGTAAGCATCCGCCGATATCGGCTAATCCTCAGGCATCCACGTGATATCGGGAAGGGACTTAAGCGAGCACAATAGTTAGTGCGCATAAAATGTGGGTCAAAAATAAAAATCATTGATTATTCCGACTGAAGCCGATTTCGAACCCTAAAAGACAGGCGAACCTGAGAGGATGGGAATCGAGCGGGAGATTAAAGGTAGTCGGCCTCCGATACAGGTTTGGGGCCGACAGGTATAGGGCCGATAGGTTAGTGGGCGACAGGTTTATAGCTAATTAGTCATCCGTAATTCTGCGACTACTAAAATATCCGTCGCGTTAGCCCGATATCCTCGATTATTTAACCTATAGTAGATAGTCGAACTTATTATTATAGACTCACCTCGTCTTAAGTATAACAGGTTACTAATTGAAAATATAGGCCAGGTGTGATTCTATATAATCTTCCCCCTCCCGCTTTATAAAGTACTTACTACTCTAGACTATTAATATATTCTTTAGATAACTAGAGAGCTCATAGAGTATCCTTTCTCATTACTTCGACTACTATCCTTTAGTCCGCTATTTATTCTTAGAAATAGTATAGCGGGTTACTAGCTATAAATCCTTATTAATTCTAGTTATAACTCCTACGGCGAATAGTCTAGATAATAACCCTATAGTATCCGATTCTAAGGAGTATACTAATCTAATAGTACTAGTTAGCTCCACGATTATAGATAATATAGTCGGCCCCTTTATTACTAATAACGAATACCTAGATAAGTCTTTATAGGAGCCTATTAATAAATATATAAAGTAAGCTAGGAAGGATAATTAACCTTATCTTAGTACTCCCTTAACTACTAGGGATAATCTAGAGGCTATAACCCCTGACCTTAGTAACTATATAATAGATAAGCTCTTACCTTATTTCTATAGTACTAATTACTAAGATATTATAGAATCCTCTTCCTCTCCTAATAACCTAACTTAAGCTTATACTATACTATAATAAGAAGTAAAGCGAAAGCGAAAGTATCTAGTAAATAGTAAGATTAGTACCTTAATACTATTAAAGCTTCCTCGTAATATTTTAGAAAAGTAGAATAGGATTACTAGCCTAGAAGATCTTACTTAGTTATAGCTCGATATTTATATAAAGTATAGGTTACCTTTAGATAAGAAAGTAGAAAGTATACTCGAGACCTCTAACCCCTTAGATACTAGTATAGAAGGGTAACTAAAAAGATATTAACTCTAATATTAGAGAAGCATTAATAGAGCCTTAAAGGAATATAAATTTTTTATTAAAGTACTATAGTAATTATACCTAGTAAATATAATTAGCCTCTATATATAAGAGAAAGTAGTATAAAAGAAGGAAAGACATAAAAGGAATAGAGGCTATAATCTAGATACTATAAATATACCTCGAAAATCTATATATAATATCCTTATCGACTTTCTTCTTTTAGAACTATAGAAAAAGGATAGTAATATATATAAAGAAGCTAATAGAAGGTTTAATAATTAGATCTAATATAGAAAGTAGTAAGCTAAATTAATTAAATATTTTAGCTCTAGTATTCTACTCCTAATACCTTATAATCTATTAAATAATAAGTGAGTCGTTTTATATAAGATACCCTTTCTTAATACCTTAGCTATATAATAGTTTAATTACTAATCCTAACGAATATAGCCTTCGAAATCTAATACTCCCTAAGGTAAATACCCTTATAGAATATCTAGATTCTTATAAGCTAGCTCTTAAAACCGATATCTAGAATCTTATATCTCTTCTCTTACTATTAATCGAAGATTAATACTTACTAGATTAGAGGCTAAAGCTTAAGATATTAAGTAAAAGTTAGATTATATCTTAAGAGTATATAACTCAATTACTAAAGGAGTTATTTAAGTACTCTAATAATTACTTATCTTTTCTAATAGAGATAACTCATTCTAATCTTTCTTAGTCTATTATTAAAGGTTCACTTTCCCCTTTAGTAAGCTTTAGAGAATAAGCCAACTATAGTCCGGCCTTTAACTAAGATAACCGAGATCTTATATATATAAAAGTTCTTTTCCTTTTATTACTAATAAATATATAAGATATAAATAAGCTATAAGTAGAGGTTCCTTAATAATCCTTTAGAATAGTATTATATAGACTTATAATACAATTTTTAATATTTATAATATCCCTAGTTATCTCTATTTAATCTAATATATACTATAATTCTAAGAGAAGTACTAAATCCTAACTAACACGAAATGGTATATTTAATCTAAGATATATTCAAACCGATATCTCTCTTACTATAATATATATAAGTAGCTTTTAGGCTAGAATTAACTATTAAGAAGTTATTCGTGATATATATATATATATATATATATATATTAGCTCTATAAGTACTATAACCTAAGCTTACTAACCTCTATTATCACAGATTTATAATACCTAAACACATTACCCTATAATAAGCTAAATATACTATAGTAATACATTAGATAAATAGTAATAGACCTTATACTAATAATAACTAAGGTTTAGTCTACTAGTTCCTATACTAGCTAGGTATATTAATATATACTTTATTATACTTACTTATTATTTCTCGAGTACTATTTTATATAAATAAATAATTTATTATTAAGCTTTAGGCTCAAGAATATTATAAAAGATAGTATTTAAACTACTATATAGCTAATATATTCTATAGCTAGTAGGTTTATAACCTATAGGTTTTATAGCTAATATGTTTTATAATAAGGCTTTTATAGCTCAAAATCGTAGGGGTAGAATATAGCTAACTTTTATACCTTAGCTTATAGAGAATATATAACCTATATCGTTATCTATTTACTAAATAACCCGAATTACTTCGCTCTATTTAGGTCTATTAAACTTAACGAATATAGAGCTAAGTTAGAACACGACCTATTATTACGGGACTACATGCTTTAATATTATATAATCTCGGGTAATACGAGAATCTAGGCTAAGTATGAGAATTAAGACTAGTAGACTAAGTAATATATAAATACTAGGTAATACACAGAAATCAAGTAGTATATACGTATATTAATAATTCTAGAAGTACTAAAATACTAAAAGATATTTCTTAGAAGAGTACTATACCTAGAAAGTTTAGAGTATTAGAAGAAAATTTCGAGGAGAGGAGAGAAGGTAAGAGAATTCTTTAAGAATATAGGTATATATAGAAGCAATATTCGAGAAGCGTATGTTATATAGAAGAAATCTTCTAGAAGAGAACTTCTAAGATTAGCTAGCTCCTAGAAGATTTCTTCTAGAAGCTTCGTTCTCCCTGAAGGGAAGTTATAAGCGAACCTAGTACCTTAGAGAAGTTCCTTAGTAATATATATCTTCTAGAAGAGTACTACTTCCCGAAGCTATAAGTAGTACTTCTAGCTCTATACTCTATACCTAAAGAAACTTCGGCGAATCCCGAGGTATTAATTATCTAAAATCTTCTATTAATATTACCTTAAGTCTAGTCTCTCTCAATAATTCCGTGCCTATTTATACTCTTCTATATTATAATCTAATATAAGTATAGACTAAACTATTATACTTAAGGACTATACTTTAAAGTAATTATATCTAAAGTATATATAATATCTTAATATATATATTTTATTTATATTTCAAGCTTAAGTAGTCCGAATTCCAATAATATAATTTAGACTACTTTTAGCTTAAAGTATATGGATTCAACCTAGTAGAACTCGGAGTAAGCTCAAATTTAATACAAAAACCTAAATTACTAAGGTAGCCTAAAAATTCCTTAGTTATAGTCTCAAGATAAAATAATTGAATCCACGCTTATATTATAGGTTTAATTAGTACTATAAGAGACTTATATTTTCCCGCTAGTAATATAGAAATTAGATTACTATAACTATCCTAATAGTATTAGCTAACTAGTTTAAGGTAAGTTAGTATAGAACTAGCTTCTTAATATTAATACTCTTATATTTCATAACTTTAGCTTAACTTAGCTCGCGATATGTAACAAATATTTGATTTTACTTATTCATAGGACTATCTACTTATAATCACTAGCTTAGCTAGATTTCTAAGTAAGTTGAGATAATAAACGATATATTTATAGTAAATAACTCTATAACTAATAGGTTTATAGACGACTAGTTTATAGATAACTAGTTTATAAACGACTAGTTTATAGATAACTAGTTTATAACTAATATATTTATAACCAAATATATGTTCTATAATAGGGCTTTTGTGGCTGAAAATCGCGGGGTAGAATATAGGCTAATATTTATAGCTTAGCTCGTCCGTATATAGGCTAAATATATAAGGTTATACTATAGTATATAGGTAAGGCTAATTATGATTCTAGTTACTTATTGGATTAATTATAGTACTAGATATAGATACTTTAAGTAAGAGAGGATAGATATATATAGAGATTGAAATCGCTACTATTAAGCTAGGACTATAATAAGAGGGAACTCACTAGAGTAAGTGAGGCTTAATTCTATGACTTAGTTTCGTAATATGTGTATAAGCTACTAAGAACATACTACTTATTCTTTCGAAAATAGTAAGTTAATAAAGATATACTCTAGCTAATTCTATTATTATCTACTATTACTTACTATTACTCACTCGCTTCTCACCTTTACCTTACCCTTACTCGCCTTAGCTCACCTAGTATTACTAATAAAGTAAGACCTATATATATTATAAGATATTAATAACTATTATAGTAACTATATAAGGTTATCTATATCGATATTATTAACTTCACTTTCTTTAGAGCTTTTTATCTTATTATTTTTTTTATATTTAATACGATAAAATCTAGAAATAAAGGAATAATATAGTATATACTATTAGATCTATAACATATAAGATTAGGCTCGCACTATACACCCGCTCGGGCTAAAAGACCACAGTGTTTACCCTAAGGTAAACACGCCTAATCACGGTTAAATAGCTAGAGCATAGTCACGTGACCGCAGTCAATTATAAGCCACTATACAGGTACTGCCACTACATGCCGGTACACGTTATAAGATCCTTCTAAAACAGAGATTAGGCTAATTAAACTTCACTTAAGGCCTACGAATACTTCTATACTAAGAGACCTTACTCTATAATATAACCTTATTTATATCTCACTAGATAATAAGCTAGATTATACCGGTTTATTATATACTTAAGGAGATATATGAGATACGAAAATAATAACTATTAGGCTAAGTTTAGTCCCTATTATACAAAATCTATATTCCGCTTTAGAGTACTTATAGTACGATAAAATAGTTAGGGTTATCTAGATAGATGCCCTCTATATTAACTAATGAGACAACGAAGAAAAGAGCTAGTAAGTATAGCTTATAAGAGAGATCTATTAATATATATCTTTTATAACTATTTGGCTTAGTCTAGTAGACATTACTAGTAACGAAGTTATAGACTTCTTATATTAATTAGGTATAATAGTGATATGCTTTAGTATTAGTAGTAATTCTAAACTCATAAAGATAGTTAGTATATAATAGAGAAGTCTAGCTTCTTAACCCTTATCGTTCCGTGATATAAGTAAGCGGCGAGTTACTATAAAAGCTAAAAATAATACTAAGCCCGATAAGTATTTTATAATAAGAGACTTGAATAAACTCTATTATAGTATTAGTAACTCTTATAGATAAGATTATCTATTTCTAATAGAGGAAATAACTAATTTATTCGAATATTTATAGTAGGGCTAGACTTAAGTTCTATAAGAAATATTACTAGCTCAAAAAGCAGGTTTCGCTTATAGGACTAAACACCTTAGTAGACACTACTATATAACTACTCTTAATATATTCAAGGCCTTAGTATTTATATTCTAGGAGATAATATTATTAGAGGGAAGTATATTTACTTTAATAGTATATTAGAGATTAGTAACTATAGCGGGTTTTAATTAGTACTTAACTCTTTAGTTTACTATATGAGATACTTAAAGGTATAGTCTATATCTACTACTTATACTACTTCGAATAACCTACTTAGTAGTAATCCGACCCCGGATTATAATAGTACTTAGCCTAGAGGTATTAGATCCCCGAGACAAAATATATAAGCTTTTAGGTCTAGTAACTAATAAAGATTAATTAAAAGAGTTCGGGGTCTAAGTAAACTATAGTAAATTATACTAAGAGGTATATATATCTATTACTTCTATAATACTAAGACAAGGGTATGTCTATTCTTTTCTTAAACTCCTTCCCTAAAACTCAGATTAGATTACTATTATAGGTTCCGGACTAGTCCTAGCTATTAGAAATCTCTCTTTAAGGAACCGGTATCGATTATATAACCCTAGAGCCCGAGTATAAGCCTCGGGATTACTCCTTCTAAGGTCTCTACTTTTTAACCGTATTAGAGTAATAATAAGCGTATTAGTATTAGGCTTTATCTACGATAAGCTCTATAATATTAGGGCGACGTGGGTAGAATTCTATCTACTCTAGAGTATAATATCTAATCTATTTACTATAGTAAAGAAGCTACTAGTAGAACTAGTTCAGCTAAGTATTCTTTGAGGAGAAATATATAAAACCCTAAAAGAACGTATCTATAGTACTACTCGAATAATAATAGTAGAAATCGGATACGACGAGATAAAGAAGTGAACTAGAATTAGAAATAAGCGTTATAATACTATAGTATCCCTATTAATAATTCAAGTTAATAATAACCCTAATAAGACGAGACTTCTTAGTTCTAAACTCCTTATACTTATTATAAGTAATAGAGTTCAGAAAGCTTTTAATCTACTTAGTACTACTAAATTTTGTAGCGAGATTAATACTAAGGCTTATAGAAAGAGGTTATTTGTGACTAAGAAGGGGTACCTGGGCCTTAGGCTTAATTATATCGAGCCTAGTAATACTATTACTATATTAATTAGCTATTAGGTCTTATTTATACTACGAAAGAGTATAGGTGAGAGATATAAAATTATTAGTAAGGCGTATATAAATAGGATTATAGATAATAAAGGGGTAATAGGAAGAGAGATTATTAAGGTTCTTAAGTTAATTTAAGATATAATAGAATAGATTTATATTATTTCGTATTATTATATAACCTAATATATACGACTTATAAGGCTCGAGTTAAAGATAAATCTTTTTTTAAGTAAATTCATAATAATAATTAACTTATACTACTCTTAAACCTAAATATAGAGCTATATCTATTCAAATATAATATCTTCTTATTTAGTATAGTATAGAGTAATCTTACTCTCAATATTAGAAATCCTAAAATAGTAGATTTATTAGGAGTAGATATAATATTTACTATTTTCTTATTAGTAGCGTATATATATTTCGTTAGGGTAATTACCCGAACTAGATAATATAATAGTTTCTTTACTACAAGTTCTATTACTAAGATAACAGAAATCGAAATCCTATAAAGAGCTCGGGAACCGGGAAGTACTACTACTCTTATAGCTATAGGGATAACTCGAAGTACTATTATTATTAGTCTAAGGAGTATAAAGATTATTACGAGTATAAACCTTATCTTATAGAATCTATAACTTTAGGTATATATACTATATTAAATTCTCTCCCTCTTTTATCCTTACTTTAGATATATAATTAAGGGAATTAGTAGAGAAATATAGATTCCTTAGTATTAAGTTTATTATATTACTATACTAATCTATAATATATGTCTCTATTACTAAAGTTCTATTCTAACTCTCTCGTAGTACTAGTTTCTCAAGGATCCTATATAAGAGGTATAGTAGCTACTAGGTATATATACCTCATAATATAAAGTTATGTGTTATATAATATGAACTAAGAGACTATAGATAAAAGACGGTTTACTATGATCCTATTCGAGATATAACCTACTAAGAGATACGTGAGAATATAAGTAGAAAGGAGATTAGCCTTATCTAGAAATAATCTAACCTCGTCCAAAATTAGCTTATTTAGGATAAAGGGTACTAGTCTATAATTTTCTTATTTACTTACTTATAAATAGAATTCGTACCCTACCTCTTCTAAGGATAAGTAAGTTATATGACCGAGAGTTACGCTTTTTTAATTAGTAATTAAATTATGTTTTGGCGAGAAATTTATTTAAAAATTAAACTATATAATCCTATAATATTATTACTTATAAATATTAACCCTAACTCTCATAACTAGAGAATTTAGAAGAGCCTTATCTTTAGGGTATATCTAGGAACCCTCGGTGACCTTAAGTCTTTTAGAACTATAACTTAGCCTAAGATTATTTAGAAGACCCTCGGTTATCTTCTTATATTTCTTAGAAAGGGGACTTAGTTAAAGAGTACTATCCTTAAGCAATATCTAATAATCCCCGACTACCTCCTTCGTTACTTAGTTTAGATCTACCTCATTATCCTAACTATTAACTAGGAGTTTAACTATTCGCCACTTAGTATTATATATAACTATTAGGCTATAACTCTATCCGTCTCTCTACTAGGGAGTAGGCTAGCTACTAGATTAGTATATAGTAGTATATTAGGCTATATACTTATCGCCTTAGTATACCCGAAACTCAAGTACTTAAACTCCTCTTATAGCGGATTAGTACCGCTTTTAAATAGTTTATCTAAATCTACTTACTTCTACTACTCGTCTTACTAGGGTAGACTTTGTTTTATAGTAGATAATCCTATAGCTTATTATCGAATTATAGTAATATATTATCTTCGTTTATTTATTAATCTCGAGTAGTATAAAGTAATTAATATTAATATTTAGCGAGTAAATATATACTTATAAGTCCTCGAGATCACTTTTACCTTTATACTTATAGTCGTCGATCTTCTTTCTCTAGTAATATAGAGGATTCGAGAGAGGTATAACCTCGTCGTCTATATCTTTCTTATAGAGCGAGATACTAAGGCCGAGTCTTACGAATACTAGCTTATTAGTTATCTCTAGAGTAGCTATAATATCCTAATAATTAAGCTATTCTTTAGAGTAGAGCTTATTAAACACGCTATATAAAAGTTCGACTATACTATTTACTATAATAGAATTATTATTACCGAGTATATACTTACCGAGAATATAGCTAATCCCTTCGATAACTCGAGTAATAGTAGTATCTAAGTAGCCTTATAGAACCGGTTCTTGTTATTATATTAGTATATATATCTAATACCTAAACTAAGTACTAGCTTACTCTCTCGAGACTATACTTAGCCTATAAGCTTAAGACCTCTAATAGTATAATAATATATGATTTAAGCGAGTTAAAGAAGCGAGAGAGGTCTAGTTACCCTTCCTTAGTTAATAGCTCTACTTATTTGTCGAGGATAGAGAGTAACTCTATCTTTTATAGATCTACTCGAAATAGTATAGTTATCTTATCGATATTTTCTTTACTCCCCTTTATATAGCTCCTAGTAATATAATTAAGGTTAATAATTATTAGAATCTATATATTATAGGATATACTATATATCTAGATTAAAGAAAATCCCTAAGCGAGTTATCTAGATTAGTTTATATAGTATTCGCCTTCTATAGAAAATTTTATTAAGCTTCTTCCTCCTCGTATCAAAAATCCTCCCTTAGATTCTAGTAGAATTTACTAATAAAGGATAATCTTTATTATCTTTTGAGACGAGTTTTCCCGGGCTCTCTATAGTATCATATACCTCCTTTAAGTATTTATCTAGAACTACTATAGCTAGACATTTTCTAAGTATCCCTTATTTCGTAGGAGGCAGTGCCTTCTTAGCTTATTTAAGCTCAGTATTATACTACTCTAAGGTACTTATCTACTCTATTATATTAAGGATAATTACTTCCTTAGAACGAGTGTGACCTACTTCTAGTATATTAATCTATATAGAGGCTAACTAAGTTATTAGGCTACTTGTAATCTATATAGAACCTAGCTATTCTATTATAGTAGCCGTAACCGATACTCTATTAAAGCTAGGTTATAATATACTAAGGATTCTTAAATAGACTTCTATTAGTACTTCTTAGTATCTACTCATCTCGTAAATAATATAAACTACTTTAGTAACTATATTAGTTAAGGTAAGTCCCTCTCTAGGTAAGGAAGAAGGTAAAATAATTTAGTTATCTTAAGTTAGAAGTAGTTCTTCTCTATTAACTAGTTATACCTCTATAGAAGTAGTATTATATAAGCTCACTAGGTATTATCTTATCCTAGGTAATAACGACGGAATCCTCTCTAATAAGGTTATCTCTACCTTATCTAGTAGGGAAGCAGTTCGGCTACCTTCGATTAAAGGTAATAGAACTTCTCTATCTACTATAGGCGTGAATAGGGCTATATATAGTATTTAATCGTCAGATAGAGGCGATTAGAATCCTCTACTAATTTACTATATAGGTATAGATAAGGTAGGACCTAGTAGGGCTGTTTCTCACTATTCTATCTAGCTTAGTAAGGGAGAGCGGATAGTAATCTCGCGATCCTCGGTCGGCTTATCGAGAGCTACTAATAACTATCTATAGATAGGATTCATCTTAGCGCTATTACTACTATATATAGCCTTTAGTTAATGAAGCACTAACTTACTACCTATAGATAATAGGGAGTAGTTATAGGTAGAAGACTAGCCTTATACTCCTTCTTAAGAAACTTCTTTAGTAATAATCCCTAGAATACCTCTCTCGAATTCTAGAAGGGGTTTCTCTATTACGAGACTATTACTACTCTTATTAATAGTCGTACTATCGTGACTAGGTTAACACGTGACTGAGTCGCTAGTAAATAGGGGGCTATTACTAGAAGCTCTATATAAATCCCTAGGTTTATCTCTATAGGTATCTACTTATACCTTAGAGGATTTTAGAGGCTAATAAGTGAGATCTCTCTTTATCCTTCTAGATAGTCTTTTAGGGTTAATACCTAACTTATATTCTTTAGGTCCTTATTTAGAATTATCCCTAGAGTATTTGAGAATTTCTTTAATAAGATATTAAGTAATAGATAGCGCCTTTATATACAAATCCTATATAAAGATTAAGAACTATAATTAGTAATTAGCTTTCCTAAAGGAGTAAAACAATACTCTTTAACTTACCTCTAACCGAGGCTAGATATCCTTTAAAGTATCTAAAGTTATAGTAGAGACAAATTATCTAAATAAGTATATAGGATCTTCAATTACCTTATTAGGTTTAATAATCTTGTCCTATGAGCGACTTAATAAGTCTTACTAGACTTCTATTATCTAAGTAATATCTAACTAAGATTTAGTAGATAAGTTATCTATTACGAATATTCTATATAAGGAGGTGAAAGAGTATACTTAAACTAAAGAGAATAGTTGAGGGATAGTTACTAGGGGTTACCTAGTATTAAGTACTTAAGCCTTCTATTAGTAGGGCTATTAAAATACCGCGTTACCCTATTCTCGGCTAAATCTTAGACAAGTATTATAGCTTAGTTATTCTAGGTATCTTGGACGTAATATGTTCCGTTAAGTGAATAAGATAAGACTATCTAATACCTATATCCCTAGATCCCTTATAGACGATACTACTTAATACGAGGGTATATGATACTAGGCTATCTACGGCGCCCTAAAGGAGATTATATACTATTATTTACTCTTTCCTATTATAATTAAGAGGTAGAAGTATTAGTTCTAGTCCACGATTATACTAGTCGAATTAGCTAAGGTTACTAGATACCCTTATTATTATCGGATAATATAGATATATCTCTCTATATAGATAGTATTAGATATATGAGGGCTAATAGCCGCGAGACCCTATATAAGGAGTATTTCGATCCTCTAGGTAACCGAAATACATAGTAATAGCTAATCTATCTAGTCTCTCACTACTAAGCCTAAAACCAGGTATTTTTAACCCTCTATAGCCTTAGGATCCTACTTGTGATTATTTCTAAGTCTCTTAGATATCTCGTCTCGAATATAAATAAAGGACTAGACTCGGTTATTAAATATATATCTAGGAAAGAATAGTGAACTTTTCGGTTATCTAGCCTCTTCCCTAATTAGTATACTAACTCTCGGATTAACTTCGATATTATATAAAAAAATACGCCTAGCCTCGACTAGTTAATATAATAAGGAAGATTACTACTATATATAGTCGTAATAGAACCACCTAGAGAGAAACTACTCTTATACCTCTTTCTTCCCTCTTCTTCTATTACGATTACTAAACTCCCTCCCTTACTATTACTATCTCATAGTTATAGTATTAGCTAAGATTCCGCTAACTTATAGTTATTTCCCTAAGGTCCTAACTACTTCTTCTTATATTAATAAGTGCCTTTAACTCTATAATATCTATAAGCCTACTATATCCTACTATTATATCTAACCCTCGCTTAAATCTTTACTCATATATATACTTATACTAGACCTCTTTATAGCTATTAGGTAGCTACCCTAACCGTATAAGTAGGGCGTATTCTCTATTAATATTCATAGACTCCCGCCCCTCCTAGAAAAGCTTATTATTCATATATAAGTAGATCTATATTACTAGGTAACCTCTCCTTACTACCTACTAGATACACGTTAACTAATATTAATTATATGAGATAGTATTCTACTAATAATAAGGGAGAAGGTTAATAGTAACTATACCCTCTCTTAGTAACGAATCTATTAAATTTAGACCTAGGTACCTAACGAGTCTTAGTCTTCCTAGTACTATAAAGGCTACACCTATATCTCTTCGGTATTCCTTCCCTCCCCTCTTCCTCTATATTAGAAAGTATATATAAGCTACTGCCTTTATATATATATACTAATATATCCTTAGTATTCTCGAGTTATATATACCTTAGCCTATAATAACTCCGGTACTATAAACCCGTAGAAAAGGTCACCGAATAGCCCTATAGAGCTCGAGCTAATAGCTAGGCCTCGATAAGTAATACTATTTTTATAGTAGTAGTTAAAGGCGCTTATAGTCTATTCTACTAAACTTCCTAGCTTACCTTATTAGTATACTTCTCGTCTTACTAAACTTTCATTATACTTATTATTAGTAGACTATAGTGAGAAAATCATAGCTATGACCTAGTTATAGAGATTAGTTATAGGCTATAGAATATCGTTAATTATAAGCTCTGAAATATCCTCTTCTAGTCTAGTAGAGGTTTCACGACGATAATAAAATAAGCGAATTAAGATATTTCTTTAGCCTAGTAACCGAGGTATAAGTTCGCCTCGCTCTAGCTAGGTATAGAGGTACCTTCGCCTCCTATTCCCTGAAAGCCTATATTATTAAGCTATTAGTTACATGATTTCACTACTCTTCGAGAATTAGTTTCTCCTAATTTAGGTTAGTACTAGCCCACCTCTATCTCTACTCCTATTCTAATCCTAATTTGTGTTAGTAGTACTACTACTACTACTAGGGTACTCCTAATTTAGGTTAGTACTACTAGTAATAACCTACTTTAGGACAAGCTTAGAATAGGAAGCGAGTATAGTGAAATCGGAACCTTATAGAGAATTTATATCCTTAGTTTCAAGGCTTTTAATTAATAGTACTTAGTGCTGGGCGGATTAAACTCTATATCAAATATAGAATTAACTTCCCGAAAACCCAAATACTATATTAAAAAATAGAATTAAGGAAAAACATAGCCGTCCACGTACGAACCCCTTACGACACTACTACCTCGTATCCTTTCTATAGTATATGGCCTCTAGACTCTTTATTAGTAGCTTATTATATTCGGGGACCTATCCGATATAGATATATCTCACTTATAAGAGTAGTGACTTGACTTAAACTATTCTACTACTCGTATTCCTAAAACACTATCCGCTAGCGGATATAGACCTATAAATAATTATAATAGCTATAACGAATATATTAATAATACTCTTATAGAAGAGCTTAGTAAGTTGTCTATTAATACCCTACCTTAGACCCTATATGATTACCTAGTCGATACCTCTACCCTCTCTATTCTAATACTAATAAGGAGTCAGGGAAACATATTAATATTAATAATATTAACGTTTCCTAACCTAGAGAAATAGTAGTCGGCCTATATACTAAATAATACTATAGGGAGGTATACTAGTAGTCGAGCGATAGGGTAAGCTGGGAGGACGAATTACTTATCACGATCTTCGTAGTTAACTCTAGTATAACAGAATATAAAAGGTCTAATAAGAATAAAAGGGGGCAGAAAGAGAAGAAGGTAGAGAAGGAGGTCGCTCCTCCTAATAAGTATTAAAAAGGATTTGATACCTAGTTAGATATATAGTATTACTAGTAGCCTAGTTAAAGTAATATACTTACTTACTATATTTTCTTGAAAATCGTTAGGCTATTTTCGCGGCTTGGACGTCTTTATCTATAATAATAGCTTTAATGAGTGTTAATGAGTCCGTCGTCGCTACGTTTAATATAGTATATACCTTAACCTAGAGTAAAGATCATAAATACCTTAACTTAAGGTTTACTTATATTTATTTAAACTACGTAATTAATACCCTTAATATAGTAAGGGAAGTTACTTATACTAATATATACCTTAATACGAAAAACAATTCATCGGTTATCTCAAGTAATTAACTAACCGAGTATATATATAGAGGTCGGCGTTTATCTATACTTATAGGCCTATCACCTTTCCTATTATCCGTGTATTTAGGATTAGCTGAGATGATAGTATACGTACTCCCTCCCCGCCTCTTCTATAATTCCTTTAATACTAAATACGTAGTAAAGCTTCAAGAATTCAAAAAAGCTTATTAAGTTATATATACTAGCTGAGATAGTTCGGGCTATTTATCCTAAGCTTATCTATATCTTGGTTACAGCGATAGGTAAGGGCAACGACATCTATTAGAAGTGAGATATATATATAGGTAGACTAATACAGGGACATTAATCTATAGAGACTAATCTAGGTAGATACGGAGATGTATTTGGGGAGACTAATCTGGGGAGAATTCTCGGGTAGATATATTTGAATTTATTTTAGGGAGACGAAGGGGAGGTTAATCTAGGGAGGTTAATCCGGGGAGGTTTAATATAGGTAGATACATTTGGGGAGGTTAAAATGTGGCGATTCCTTCACTGTGAGAAATCCTAGATTTAAATAATTTTAATTGAGTAATTAATTCCGAAAGATGGAAGACTTCCTCTATACTATAATTAGTCTATGAGAGAAGATATTAAAGGATAGGAATCGAGGAGACTGAAAGTCTGCCTTCTGAACAAGTTTGCGGCCGACAGGTTTACTACTGACAGGTTTGCTGCTGACAGGTTTGCTGCCGACAGGTTTGCTGCCGACAGGTTTGCTGCTAACAGGTTTGCTGCCAACAGGTTTGCTGCCGACTGGCATCAGAACCTCAATACAGCCAAGTATATCCGATTTGCCATCACTCTGGCCAAGCGTGAAATTCTCTTCATCGAAGTTTTGGTGAACGTCGTTTTCTTCGTTCGTCACGTCCTCGAATCGTCCCGAACCGACTACTCTAGACGATAAACCTTCCCCTCGATTATAGGGATCTAGTACGTGATTATTTGCATTATTATCCGAGGTAGCGAGCCCTTCTATAATAGTATCCTTTCTTAATATTAGGATTAAGCCTCTACGAAGGCGCACAGTTTTGAAATCCGTCCATTTTTACTGGCTGCGCAAGCGAATGCGGAACACCAAAAATACCTACCCTACCATAGTAAATCACACCAAAATTAAAGTATTATCCATGAAATTCATTCCCTCCCTCAAACTCTATGATGAGGTTATTAATAGCTGCCATCCGTATAACCAAAGCGCGTATCCGCTCTTATGGAAACTTCTCCCACTCAGCTCTCTATGCCTAATTAGTCTATTCTATCATATACGGGGCATTCCACTACTTGGTAATCTCTATTCTTAAAGGCATCCAAACTCCCTCTATTACGTTTATTTCAGGAGAGTTACTAATATGCTCTAATAGTGGAATACCTGCCTTTTTAAGGGCCCGTTAAGTCCACTTGCTTACGTGCGAAGGAGCGTTATCTTATTAAAAAACATAAGGAAGAATATCGTACTTAAACTCGTCTGGTTCATGACGCTAAACCATAAGTTCTTACTAGTACGGAATCACTAAAGGCTTAAGAACTTCGTACGTATAACGTACGTTATCGACTCCACTACGGGATGCCCCCCTCTTATACATATTCTTCTTCTAATAGACCTCCCAAGACGCACGATTCTTTGGCCACTTCTGCCCCTTTACGTCCCACTTCTTCTCTTTCTCTCTCTCTTAAGCGTCAAACGCTATACGGCACTCAGCCTCTACTTCGTCCTCGTTAATTCTATCTATCTCGTCCTCATTCGCCTCCTTTTGCTCCACCGTCTCTTTGTGATAGATATAGCAAGGCCCTTTGTAATCGTACGTGAAGCACGCCCAGAATATAGCCTCTGTGTAGTTATTATACCGCCGTTCAATATAATTAGGGTAATACCGTTCGTCGACTAGTCGAGAGATGTTTTGTATACTATGCTTCGTAGAGACGATAATCGATGCTTCGTCAGAAAATATGACCTTCCGCCACTCCTCAAGCCCCTAGTCCTTCCGTGAGAGTGCTACTTCAAGTCGTTGAGCTTTTTGAATATCTGTAAGACCGAGTTTCTTTATAGACTTCGCGCGGCAGAGGCCTCGAGCTCATAGCTTATTCTTAATTGTCGTACGGTGGATATGAAAGAATCCTTCCTCTTTAGTAACGATATGCCAGAGCTTCTTCCTTTGTGTCTTATTTAACGTACAAGCTTCTATTAACTAAATCACCTCCTCGTCTGTGATCACACTCTTCGCTCTAGAGCCTTCCTTACGCTTAATCTGCTCTACTTGCTCTTGAATTGAAGGCGGATCGAGCCCCTCTTCGTCGTACCTAATCTGTACGTCCGTAGCGGCATTTTTAATATCTATAGTAGTTGATTTGGCAAGCCCTACTCTACGTGCAGCCTCAGCTTAGTGAACATAAAGTAAGTGAGTTAAGAAGACAGCTTTATCAACGTTAGTAGCGTGTTTTCCTATAGTGAAGTGTGGTTAATTAGATTAATTAATATTAGTAGGGGAAGAAGGTTTTGGTAGGGTTCGCTAGCAAAAATGCTCGCTTGCGCAACAAATCAAAATGGACGGATTTCAAAACTATGCGCCTTCGTATCTAGATTATCGCTCTCTACTTCGCTATTAGTTTCTTCGCTATTAGTTATATCTAATCGGACTTCTTTCTATTCTCCCTCCCCCTTATTAGACTTATGCTCATCGCCGCTAAAGAGCTAATTAAAGGTTCAGTTAGTAAAGTCCTTATCCTAAACTAAGTAAGTAACTCGATATACTATCTTTATCTTAATATCTAAGACCTTCTAGATCTTTTTAGTTAGGGGGTTATATCCTACGAATACTCCCTTCTAAGCTCTTATATCGAGCTTATTCTTTCTCGTCTCCTTTGGAATATATATATACGCTAGGCACCCGAATATCCGGAGTCCCTAGACTCCTAGTCGCTCCTTATTCCAAATCTCTCACAGGGAGATATCGCGCTTTGAAATAAGTCCTCTATTATGGAGATAACACGTAGTCTCTACTAAAAGATCCCAAAACTCATCTCTAAGGCCTATACTTTATCTCATAATATTAGCCCTTAATATAATAATCTTATTTATGATCTCTAATATCCTATTAGCGCTAGGGTTATAGCTAACTATTAGTTTAATATAGAAGTCTCTCTTCTTACTAAGTCTAATAAGTTTATTATTCTAGATCTCTCTTCCTCTATCTAATCGTATTCTTTAGAGTCTCTCGTTATTATAGTAATAGGCGTATTCGTACTCTCTTATAATTAGCTAAGCTTCAAATATCTCAATAAACCCCTTCTTATCCTTTATAAAGAATACCTATATTATCTTCGAGTATTAATCTATAATCGTTATTATATAGCGATTACCTAGAATTAATTTCTCTATTAGACTATATATATTAATATAAAGATACTTAAGGAGTATAGATACTACCCTTATCGGGATTTTACTTAGGCGACGATAACTCTTCCTAATCTTATAGTACTTATAAAAATAGTCTTTAAGACTACCTTCTTTTATACTATTAACTATCTTCTTAAAGTTAGAGAGCCTATTTCTATTAGGATAACTAAGTCTTACGTAGAGTTATTGACTTTTCGTGAATATTGGGTTTAATCTTACCTTAGCTATTAATATACTCTCTTTTCGAATCTTAATTCTATAGAAGTTATCTTTCTTTACTATATTAAGGAAAAGCTCTCCCTTACTATTCTTAAGATATATTCTAACTCTAGGGACTTTTCTAAAAACTCCTCTATTTATATTAAATTAACTAAGTAATACTAGATTCGAATTAATCCTTGGGATATAATAGACATTATATAAAATTGATATTCTAGGAACTCTTTAATAAGACTAAGGGATCCTTATATCTCTACTAGACTTAGTAACTTTAGTATCGCCATTTACTACTATAACTTCAATATTATAGGCCTTTAAGGATCCCTTAATAAAGAGGTCCTTCCGCGGGGAAATATGATACGAGTAAGTGCTATTAATTAATTAGTATTTTGGATTAAACTTTTTTAATAGATCTCTTAGGTTAAAGGACTTAGACTTTAACTTCACTAAGGCCCCTATTACACGTTTATAAGGACGTAAAGAGTAAGAAGAAGATATCTCTAATTTGCTCTCGCTAGATATATCCTCCTTATAAGTCCTTATAATCTTTACCTCCTTATTCTTCTTAACTTCCTTTAGCCCGAATTTCCTTCTATACTTAATACCCTCCTCTATTTTAGACCAAACTCTTCCTTCTTTTATTACTAAAAACTCGGGGTAACTCTTCTTAAAGTAGCTAGGCGACTAATATTAGCTATACTTATTATCGGGACTAAGTAATACTCGAGAGTTAACCCTCTAATTAGAACATCTTCTATTACCTCTATTATTATCTCTAACTACTAATACTAAGTCTCCCTTATAAGGACCCTCTCCCTTAAGAATATCGGGATTATCTAACTCGTATTCCTTATATTAGAATATATTATATATTATATCAAGGTTAAGGGTAGGCTTCTCGAGGAAGATATTAACTAAAGTATTATAATCGTTATTTAGGATTACTATTATAAGAATATAAGTGAGAAAGATATTAGGCAAGTTAATACGGGATTTAATATTATTAATCTAGGTCTTTAAGTTAATAAGCTTTTACCTTTTCTATTCCTAGGACTATAGCTTCTAATCTTTTAAAGAGAAGAGTACTCTTATTAATTATATTAAGGTCTAGGTATTAGAATTAGTACTACTAGCTACTAGGGTATCATATATCTTCTTCGGATTATTTAAGTATAATATAATATCTTATCTCATATCCGTAATACTTAGTCGAAGGTTTATTATCATCACGTATCAATTCTACTTAAATTTCTTTGTAGCCTTTTCCCAGGTTAGTATTTCGGCCTTATAAGTTATAAGGTCTTCAATACTCGAAATTAGTATAGGTGATCTCTCGGATAGTGATATCTCTCCTTTAGCTAGAGGAGTTACTTAAGGGGGTAGAACTAGAGCCGTGTAAGTAGTAATCCTTTTCGCTAGTAAAGGCTTCTCTAGCTCGGTTTTAGTACTGTTAGCGAATCCAAAGAGGTTATAGGTGTAGAGGAAGTTATCGATATTAACTTTCTATTATCGAAAGGTTTCTTAGGAGTCGTAAACTGTCCCTATATACTTTAGTACGCCTATAGTATTATTAAATAGCTAGTTAACTTGTAGAAGCAAGTGATAATTATCGCAGGAAACGTAAGCATAACCGGGGCTCATAACCTATTAACTAGAACTATTAATTCTCTAATCTAGGGTAATATGTAGCTTTACTTATAGGCCCTAATGTGCCACAGACTAATAGGCTCTAGTAAGAGTTGCCTATATTAACCAGTCATAACTAGGCTCCACATCACGTGATGACCGGAATATCCTGTCAACAAATAGTCTTCTGCCGCTCCTTCGCTAGCTTGCTTGTTTCAGTCCCGTTTCCTACATTGTGATGGTGCGGCAAATCATGTGATCCTGCCAAGCCGTCACATCACCCCCCGGTAAAAGAAATCTAAGTGCCCTCATTTAGGGAATCGTTGTTGTAAAAAACAAAGGGAATCCACGACCGATAAACCTAATTTGCCGTCTTCTAATAGTTACTTAAACTCCAAACGAGGTCTAGATTCCGCCAATACAACCCAGTTCCTAGCACGCTCCGGCCAGTCCTTCTCTCCCGTCGCCCGAATCATGCTTACGCCAGCCTCGATAATTGTGTCCGGCAGCGCAGTAAAGGCCATTGTCGACAATGGGGCCGTCATCGTCGGTCGGGATTGTAGAGGGGGTGGCAAATCGAGGCTCTTTGTCGAGGCAGCCTTTGGAGTAGCTGGCTTTTCGTTCTTTGTCGGCGTGGTCTTGGTGGGTTTCGCCTTCAATTTGGTGATTTCGCCCTTGTATTTCCTGGCCTGCTCCTTCATTTTGCCGAGTTGTGCTTCGAGTTCTTCGATTCTTTCTTGAGCTTCTTGTAATTGGGCTGTTTTGTCGTCGAATCCGATAGCCTTAAGTCGCGCAACTCTCTCTTTGTATGTATTCTTGAGGTTCTTGCCAGCGGATTTCTCGGCGTCACGTACCAAATCGTCGATATCGTCGGGGCACTGTTGTGTTTTCTCGGCGATTATGATCTTTTGCCATCCCTTGGTTTCAGACCAGCGCTTCTTGCGGTGAGCACCTCCTTGGGGAGCAGGTCGTTTCTTCGACGAAACTGGCTTCTTGTCGGCCTTCTGCTCACTTCCGTCGCCCTCCTCCTCATTGTCTTCTCCTGCGCTGGCGTCATCGCCAGAATCAGGATTATCGTTTGTAGGTTGAGGAGCGTCAGGGTCATCGTTTCCGCCGTCGAAACCACCCATTTCGTCGTCGTTTGTAAGGTCAACAGGCTGGAAGGCGTTGAGGTTGCCGTCGTTGCCGCCCGAAACGTCCATTCTGCCGTCGTCGCTCTCGACCTGCAGTATCTCTTGCCGAGTATGTCTTGGGTACGACTACATATTCATGGGGACCTGGCAGGAACCCGGTTATGCGGCTGGGCTCAGGAGACGATGCGGAGGAGTTTGAGATTGTCAATAAATCGATGCTAAGTCGTAGTGTAGTGTTCTCGTGTAAATGGGGCACGTTTGAATGGCGGTATACAGGGAAGAAGGAGAAGGCGGAGGGCGTGAATAACTTGTTGGTGCTTGAGAGGGTTGGGAATGTGGGGAGAGTCAGGGTTGCACAGTTGGTGAGGAGTGAGGAGACGAGGAGCCCGGGGAGTTCGAGTAGTAGTGCGGGGAATGGAGGAAGGTTGGAGATGTGTTTGGATGGTGAGGAGGGTACAGTGTGTCAAAGGATTATTCAAGTTATTCAAGTTATTCATGAATATTCATGAATAACTTGAATAAAATATGAGTAACGTATATCTTAAATAACTTGAGTAAAATAGAATAATTATTCATGAATAACTTGAATAACCATGAATAAATCACGTGAAAGTCACATGACTATAGTAAATCATTATATATTTAAATAAATAAAAAACAACTAAGGTACCTATTAATTAGCCTTATATAAGCTAAGCTAGAACTAATATAAGGCTACCTAAATACTAATTTTCTATAATAATAAACTAATTATCCTCCTCAGAATCTTAGTTTTTCTCCTTTTTCTCCTCCTTTTTCTCCTCTTTCTTAGCCTCTTCTAATTCGTCTTTAAATAACCCCCAGCTTTTTAAACAAGCTATTTTCTCAAAAGTACTCTTATTAAGTCTATTTCGTAATTTAGTTATAGTAAGAGCGCCTTGAGAAAAGAATCTCTCGCTAAGAGCTAAAGAAGCCGTGATTCCTAAATATTTCCTAGCTATTAAAGCTAAAGCAGGAAATCTAGCAGCATTAGACTTCTAATAATCTAAAGGCTTAACCTATATATATATTAGTACTTATATATTAAAAAATATTAAGGAAATATCGGGGGATTATTTAATAGAATTTAAGTGAATTTTACTTACTTTCTTATCTTCTCTCTTTTCCTCTAAATAAGTTACTAATTCGTCTTCTATATTAGAAGACTTATTAGTAATATATATATCTAAGTCGTCTTCGTCATCAGAATCGGCTATACTAATATCCGAGGATTCGGATCTGGCTTAAGATATATTATAATCGTATTTATATTTAAATTAAATAGTTAGTAATTAATTAATTTATTAATAAATAATAAAGGAAATTACTTATACGTCATAATCAGTCTTTAGTCGATTATATATATCTGAAGATATACTAGTAGATAAGCCAATACTAGCTAATCCTTCTCGTTTAATTCGAGGATCAAGAATAAGAGCTAAATATAAAGCTTTACTTTTATTATCTAAAATACCTGTTTTAGGATAATATTTCCGAAGCTTAGCTATTCCCTTATCGATAGCGTTTTCGAAAGTTTTATCCTATTTAAAATTAGTATATTTATTAATATAATAAGTAAAAGACTTACTTTAAATTCTCTTTTAAAACTTTCAAGTTTATTATATATTTTATATACCTCGAGTATAATATAATATATAGTAGGGTAGTTTTGGGCTTATAACTTAGTCGTAGCTTTAACAAATATTGAAATTATATTTAAAATATTATTTAAATAAGTAATTTCAATATTAGTTAAAACTAGACTTTTATTTTTAAAAGCCTTCGAATTAAAGCTATTAATTACTACTTTAATAGCTTATATATATGTAAAAAGTTCTTTAGTATATAATAAGTCGAAGACCACTGTGTTTTTTGATCTATAAATAATTAGTATTAATTAATAATTAAAGGATTAATTACTTACTAAGTTAAGGGAATCGAGCTTTTTCTATATTAAAAGCTTTAATCTGAGCTTCTAATAGTCGTCGATTTTCCTGGTTATATTTAAGACCTATAATAGTCTTTCTAACCTTTCTCCTAAATCGATAAATCTAAAATTTATTAATAAAACTCTTATAAATTATAAAGAGAACTTACTTATTACTTATTCTACTTCTCCTTCTTCTTCTCTATCTTTAAGTTTATCCTATTTCTTGCTTATATAAATCCGTAGAATAAGAAGTATCATAATCGTTCTTAATAAGAGCCTTTAAGATATCTTGAACTACTAAGTTTAATACGTGAGCTATATAAGGAATATCTCCTTGGAATTTAATGCCTTTCTTATTATAGTGCTTTATAAAAGCCTTTAATAAGGTATCGTTTGAGCTAGCATTATCTCGAGTAATACTAAAGATATATTAATATTAATAATTATTTAAAGATTTAATTAGAATTACTTACCTAGTAATATTATACTCGATATTATATTGTTTTAAAGCTTCTAATAGAACAGAAAGCATATAAACACTAGAGTATATATCGTTTAAGTCTTTTATAGCTAATAAATAAGACTTTAATATAAAATCTTTATTTATAAAATGTCTAGAAATATATTAGTATAAATTTTACTTAATAATTATAAGGATATAAAAACTTATATAGTAATTCCAAGGAAGGCCTTTTGATTTATAGCTGTCCAAGCGTCTAGAGTAATAGAAAAAGTCCCTTGAGATTTAATATTCTCTTAAAGTTCATCTTTAATATTTAAACTCTTTTCGATATAGCTTAAATTAAGCTTATCTATAAGTGTTTTTAAATATAAAGGAGGTGTTTAACTATTAAATATTAGTATATATAATAATAATAGGGGTATATAATAAACTTACTAGTTTAAATACTTTAAAAGTAATTTAAAACTTAGGTATATTAACCGCTCGAAAAGAGATATTATTATTAATTATAAAACTTAATAATAGTTTCTTAAAGTAATTAATAGTAAAGCTTTCTTCTCTTTGACCTTGATTACTTATTAAAAAGCTTATCTATAGTAGATTAAGAGACTTGAGAAGAGCCTTCGCTTTCACCTATTAAATATATTAGTAAATAAAGCTTTTTGATTAATATTATATAACTTACTATTATTATCACTATATTTAAGATTCGTAATATTAATAAACTTATGTGAGTTTCGAAAGTGAGTATAGTAATTACTTGTAGGGGCGTATATTCTTTAATCTATCTAAGTTTTTCTATTTTATTAATTAGTAAAAAATCATTAAAAATAGGTATATAAACTTACGAATAACCTCGAACTAAGCACTTTATAGTACATGTACGAGTATTATGAGGATCCTCTTGAATAGGGTTTAATATCTTCTTTAAGTAGCCTTTCTTAAAGAGAGAAGCTTACTCATCGATAGGTTTTAACTCAAATTCAGGGTGATTTTGAGCTAAGTTAAGCTTGATTGAGGATTGTTGAGACATATTCGAGTATATTAAGTATAATTGAGTATATCTATAGTAGAAAGTATAATAGTAGGAGTTGTGGTTGAGTTCTTATATATAATCGAAGTATAAGGAAGAAAGTTAAATCGAGGAAATTAGTGTATTCTTATAGAAAATTATAATATTCTAAGATCTTCTTAATTAGTCTTCTAATTAGAAAGAATCCCCTTATCTCGGTAATTCTAGTCTCTTGATTTCTAATTTTTACTAATAGAATTACTATTATTATTAAGCTATTAAGTCGAGGTAATTCTAGAAGTATTATTGAGGTTCGGTTCGCTTACTAAGCGCCGCCACTACTTGATTAGCTAGTAAAGTGGCGCTAGAGCGGGAGTGCCCGGAGCTTTACCTAATAAGGCTAGCTTATCACGTGGGCGCGTCACGTGCCCACTACTTAAAGTATTCATGAATATTCATGAATACCTTAAGTAGAATATAAGTAGAATATAAGTAGAATATAAGTAGTAGAAATATTTAATGAATAGAATATAAGTAGGGGCTACTACTCTACTCTACTATATTTATTATTTACACTAGTTAATACCCTCCTTTTACTTCTCTATTTACTTATATCTATCTTATTAGTTCGCTATCCCGCACCTTTAGGGCTAAGCCCTTTTTAGTATATATATATAGTTTATAGTAAGAGGGGTTTAAAGGTAATTTGTAAAGAGGTATTAGACTTATTAGTTATAGAGTCGAGGTTTATAAATATTTCGACTATAATAAGAAATTTAGGGTATGAAATATCGAGGTTTCTAGAGGGGTTCTAAAGCTTAGAGGAGCTTAACTTTAGTAATAAAATCGAAGTAGGAGCTAGAAAACTTATAAGGTTTTAGGGGTATATATTCCTAGAGAAAGAGCTATAGTAGTATATAAGTAGAAAGTTAATTACTAAGAAGATAGTCTTAGTACTAAACGAAGTTAGTCTTAAAGGATAATAGAACTAGATAATTTAGTTAAATAATTAAATAACTAACTACTTATTAATTAGTAAGAACTAGAGTCGTCTCCCTTTAGGCTACCGGATACTTTTTCGTAGAGTTAATAGTAATTCCCCCCTTCGATATAGAATTAGTTAATTTTACTATAAGCTACTAGATACTTCTTTAGTGTAATTAATTCATCTCTAATTTATATATATAAACTAATTAGTATCGGTTTACTAATAATACGTAGTACTGCCACATAGTTATAGAATACTAATTATATAGGTTAGTGAAGTAGTTATATTCTCTAAGTAGAGATTATAGTATCGAGGTTCTAATATATGATCCCTAAATACGCTAAGCCTAATTAGTACTAGCATGTCCCGTTTCTCGTATATCCTATGTCCTATATCCTATATCTTATATATAAGAAGCGAGGTTATGTGATATAAATCACATAACTTCTAGGAAACTATACTAATAATAATAAATAGTTATATAACGAGCTATTATATAACAAATAGTTATATAATAAGTTATTATTAGAATAATATAAGAGAATTAAATTAAATCCCCTAGATTAAGGCGATCCTTCTATACGCTTTACCCTTACCTAGATAATTTAGTAATATTATATAATTATATTTCATTTTACTATAAAGGTAAACCTAACCCGACTTTCGACTTACTCAAGTATTACTTATAACTAGGGTATAAGTATTATTACGTGACTATTTAAATACCTAAATACTTACTAGATCTAGTCTATATAAATAAGTTACTAGTATAAAATATATATTAGTACCGAAAAATCATTAGTAGAAGGAAATAGCTAATATAAAAGTTAAGTTAGTACTAAAATACTATTTATATAAACACGTAATTAGTACTATAAAACTATTAGTACTAAGAAGCTATTAGTACTATAAAATTACTAGTATAAATAATTTACTAGTACTATAAAAATATTTATACTAAGAAATAATTAATATAAATACGTATTTAGTATAAAGAAATAACTAGTACTAAGAGACTATTAGTATTATTAAATTACTAGTATAAATAATTTATTAGTACTATAAACCTAGTAGTACTAGGAAGTAATTAGTATAAATAAATTAGTAGTATATATAAGGAATTAGTAAGGCGATATCTACTCACTTAATAAGAGGCCCTTATTATCTAAGTATATAAATTACCTAAGAGTCTTTATTATCTAGGTAGTTATATATTATCTACAAACTATATAGCCCTTAGGAATAAGAAGTAAATAACTTACTCGCTTACTCGTGATTATCTTAGTAAAGCTATTATAGTTCTAATAACTTAGTATTAGTATTTCTATTCTATAAATTATATTAATCTTCCTCGACTTTACTAGTAAGGCCCGATAATTATATATTATAAAAGTTAAGAATAACTATAAAGTACCTACTAGCTAGTCTTATAGTTATAATATCCTTTTTATATTTACTAAAGTAATATTCTATAACGTTTATAGGTCTACTTACTTATATACTCTTCTTTATATACTTTAGTACCCCTTATCTATAGATACTAAATTAGATTTATCTAGTTATATAGCCTTACTAAGAATAGTTTAAGAGGATCTACTTAATATATTAAGAGGTTAACTCGTGTAAATTATAATAGAGGTATTAAGTTATCCCGACTTTCTAAGAAGCTCTTAATACTTGGAATAATACTCTCTATATTAATTCTTATCTTATTTATTATTTAGCTCTTAATTATTTAGTATACTCTTTTATCTAGTATCTTACTAAGTTTTAGTACCTCTAGATACTTATTAGAGATATAGTATATTAACGTATTAAATATACTATCTATAAACTTAGTATTATTACTACTCGCTTATTAACTACTATTCTTTATTTAGACTAGGTATTACTTATATATGCCTTATAGCCTCTAGGTTATCAAGGAAGAGAATACCGAAACCTATAGAGCTTAAGAGTATTACGAGCCGCTTTCTAAGATATTTTTATTTATATAAAAGGTTCCTTTATCTCTACCTTTTAATAAGCCTAATTAAGTCCTAATTATTAATATATAGCTTTACTAAGAAGTAATTCATAACGTATACTATATCTCAAATACCTCGCTTCCTCTTAACCTCTAGGTCCTTAACTCTTTACTTTACTTCCTCTAAGAAACGAAGGTAGAACTAGTACTATAAGACTCTATAGAGTAAGAGGTATATATAATCTATAACTAATCCCTTATTTATAATAGTAAGATATTATAATACCTTTACCAAATAATTAGTAATTGAATCACTACTTATTAGTATTAATAAGCTCGACTTATATTATATACCTCTCTAGAGAGATAATTAATCTATTAAGAAAGGGACCGCGTCGTCTCATACTAGGGTATCTCTAGTTTTAATAATAATAATTAGTCTATCGGGGCTTATAGATATACTAAATAACGAGACTAGATAACTAAAGGCTTATATAAATAAGGAGTAGTAGTCTTTAAGTGAGGTATTTATCTATTAAGCTATAGTTAGTAAAGCTAGCTAATTATTCGTCGAAGATATTAGTTTATTATTATCCTTATTAAGCGGTTTCTAGTTAAGATAAGTTCCCCTAGCGGGACCTAAATAAGAGAGTAAGAGTAAGCCCTAAGTAATTACTAGTAGAGTTAAGGAAATAGTAGAACTAGGAGCTAATGGAATTAGATGTATTACTAGGCGAGAGTCGAATAGCTCGCGAATTACATTTATATACTTAATAACTCCTAATCTCGTAGATAGCCTCTTATTAAAAGCGCTTAAATCCTTATTTACCTTAATATCGCGATATACCTAGTAATTACTTATATCTAGTATATCTCTCTTACCTTATAACCGAGATCTAAGGCCCGTAATTCGAAGTAGGGGATATTCCCTTTTATAACGACTATACCTAGGGTAACTTCCTTTATTAAATCAAGGATCTAGCTTATAGATTTTAGAAGATCCTAAGTATAAGGGGTAAAGAAGGAAGTTAACCTAGCTAAGATATTACGTTATTACTTATCTTTAAAAGCTTATAGAGTTAGATTTTTGCTATAATAGTTTCTATATCTACTTAATTGAGTCTAGCGAAAATATCGAGAACTATATAAATAACCGTGATAAATCATAGAATTACTTAGCTATAAGGAGTATATAGGGAAGTATTATACGCTACCTTAAGTTATATAGTAATATTCCGAGATTAGTTAGTAGATAGAGATAGAGAGAGCTATAGAGAAAGTTAGGCGATATTATTCTATTAAGTAATATATAAGTATAATATATTACCTCTAGTTTTATAAGAAGATATATATCTAGAGTTATATTCGAGGCTTAGGGAAATAACTACGAATAAAAGTAGAAACTTAATAAGTTAAATTCTCGCGTATAATAGAGAGTAATCTCTTAAATAAGTTATTCGGGAGATTAAACACGATTATCCTATAGTAAAGAGAGAGCCTAAGACTAGGATTAACTCTAACTATAGCCCTTATTTATTAGTAAAGTATTAGAAATATTATAGAGCCTAATCTAGCTCCCTTTTTTACTACTATAATTAGAATTAGATAAAGAACTAAATCGGATCCCGGCTTTCTATTAGTAGTAAGAGCTAGATAAGGGCCAGAGACTAGGGGCAGAAATAAGGGGTAAAGATATAAGGTAAATAAGTAATATAAATATATATACTAATACTATTATTATATATATACTTTATCTCTAGACTATAGAACTTCTAAGAATTATACTATAGTACTATCGAGAATCTAAGTACTAGATAATATTCTTAGGATAACTTCACCTAGATCTCGTTAATCTACTTTTACTATAAAGAAGGCTAAGGAGAGAAGCTATCTAGAAAGCGAAGACTATAAGGTAAAGCTCAAAATTCGCGCTTTATAAAGAGTAGAGGCTAGATCACGCTTTCACAAAGAGTTAAAAAAGAGTAATAGTATAGTTATAGTAGGGGATTTTTAAGGAAGCTTATAGTATAAGAGAATACCTTAAAGGGATTATCTAGAGAAGGAAAGAATAATAAAGAGATAGTAAATTATAGGGAAGGATAAGAGTAGCTCGAGAGGATAAAGCGTGAGATTATTAAGGCTCTAATATTAATAAGGGACTTATAGTTATATTAAAAAAAAGGGGCTAGCTAGCTCCTATATCCTATAATTATTTAATTAAGTAAAGACGTCTCTAGCGAGATTTACTTATATAAATAAGTATAGAAATAAGGTATTATCTTATAAGGTTAGTTCTTAATATAAGACTTCTTTATTATATACTATTATAATTACTAATAAACCCTTAGCTATAGATTACTTAACCTATATCCCTCTCCTCTATATAATAGTAATAATTACTATATAAGAAAGTATATAGGGATAATAAGAAAGTACTATAGGAAATCTAAGTTCATATATTTAGACTTTATTCTTTAAATATATACTCTATATATTACGTGCTTACGTGACTCTAGTTCTTAGCTAAACTAAACACTATAAATATAATCTTATAAAGTCTTAATAACTAAAGAAAGAGGTTATAAGATAAAAAAATTAGTAAGAAGAAACTTTAGGTTAGAGGTTAATCTTATAAACTATAACTACGTGATTCTTAAAATATATCACGTTATTAAGTACTAACTCTTTAGCCTTATATATAAGATAATAGTAAATAATTCACTACTCTACTAGTATATAGCACAAATAAATACTCTTAATATAGTCCTATATATACGAAACGCGATTAAAGGTATATATTTATTACTCGTATAAAAGCCGCTTATTTCTAATACAAATAATATACTAGGTCTTCTTATAAATAATAAGAAATTTATTAAGTAATAAGAAGAGAGCGAGAGATTCTCTTTTAAC